>JACEFZ010023727.1:165000-430992 GCA_014155875.1 Cepaea nemoralis
TTTCGTAAATATCTTGCATAAACGGGCTCTCCACCTTCCCAGGTGTGTCCAGTAGACTAGCAGAGGTAAGGGACCACTTTACCTCTCTCGTGATAACGGAGACATTTACCCGGCCATTGGCGGCCCTCGCTACCAATCAGTAATGAAGCAGGATTAATGTGAAACCTTAAGACCTGATTAGAGCATTGCAACACCACACACGCCTAATGCCTCTTTTTTTACAGCAAGCATAATTATTGAATTGAAATACTCACGTCACAATCACACTGCCCACATTTTCTGGAACATTCTCCGTGGCCATTGCAGGGATTCCTACTGCCACCTGGACATTCTGGTACATAAATTAGAACACGGGGTTAAGGTAATCTCATGTCGGATCTGTCATAAGGGCGTGACATGTTAGATCATCAAATATACTATGTCATGATGTCAACCTCTTCTTATTTCGTCCGGTATTTTGGAATGATCCAAACAAACCTAGCCAATTCCAGACAACTGTTCTTAGTTTCTGAGGTGAGTTTAATTACACAGACATCGCAGCACCCATGATATCGCTAAAGACATACGCGCTCTGTTCCCAACTCCAACAGCCGGCAACTAATCCCAGTAGTAATGATACCAGATGCAATCTGATTGTGTGTCCGTCTGGTCTTCAATAGGAGTACTGAGTGTCGGCCAGAGCTTCTGCGCTCACTCCCTGCTGCACCATTCTCTCCAGGCTATGATTATTGTGTCGACAAGAAGAAGAAGAAGAAGAAGAAGAAGAAGAAGAAGAAGAAGAAGAAGAAGAAGAAGAAGAAGAATTGAACTGAACTTTATTTTAAAAGGGTTACAAATTGGGCACGTAGGCCCGTCTTACATTCGGCCCTTCCAATCAATTATTTCATTCATCAACAGTGCATGATACATTCACATAGAAAAAAACAAAATATTGTCAAATGAATGGTGTAAGAATAATCAATGCATATTATCATGTTATGTGACACATCGCCCCTCACACACACGCATCCCGCACCAAGCCACGCACACATCCCTCACTCACAAACACTCACACATACCCCAACCCACCACACACACATGCTCCACCCACCCAGCCACCCACCCACACACCTCCCAACCACACACATCCCTCACACACTCATACATCACCCATCCATGCGCACACATCTTCCCATCCACACACACATCCCCACACACACATCCCCCCACACACTTCACATCCATACACAAAAATCACCAACAACACATACACCCCACACCTAAAATCACATTCCCCACAGATACACATCCCCACGCATATACATATTCCCCACACCCCCTACACACGCCCCAACACACTCACCCACACAAACACACCAACCCAAACAAACATCCCCCTCCCACACATCCCTCACTCACCCACACATTTCCCACCCACACATGTCCCATCCATACACACATCCCTCCACCCACCCACTCATCCCCGCACCCACCCACACATCCCCACTCTCCCACACCTCCTCACTCACACATCCCCCACCCACACACACTTTCCCCATCCATATACACATCAGCCACACCCATCCCTCAACCCATCCACATTCCTCCACCCACACATCCACACAATCCCACCCACCAATACCTACATAATCATACAGACATCCCTCACCCACGCATCCCACACCGACCCATACAATCCCCACCCAGACACATCCCTCATCTACACACCTATTCCCCCACCAACCCACACATCTCCACACTCACACATCCCATCACATACACAAATCCTGCACCACACACATCTCCGAACCCACACACACATCCTCCACACACATCCCCCCATTCACATAGCCACCCACACACACACATCTCCACACTATTCTCTCACATCCCCCACCTACAAACACACATACACCACATACACACTCGCACACACTTCCTCACATCTAGACACTTACATGATGCCTCACATAATCACTGAAACGAGTATGAACAAACTCCAACACTTTACACACGCATACACTGACGATTGTCGTTAGCATTCTCGCAAAAATTGTATAAATTGAGAAAAAGTGTACTAATACATTGTGTAACGTAAAAACTAGTGATGCAATTCAACTCTCTCTCTCTCTCTCTCTCTCTCTCTCTCTCTCTCTCTCTCTCTCTCTCTCTCTCTCTCTCTCTCTCTCTCTCTCTCTCTCACTAAGTCTCTCACTCACTCTACAGTAATGTGCATGTGTTCGTATTATATATGATTATATCAAGTGGCATACAAATTGATAATATGGAAGATGAGAATACACAACACAATATGGAATAGCATGTTACATGACATGCGTGCGCTCAACTCTCTCTCTCTCTCTTCTTGCATACACACACAGTCACAAACACATCCACTCCCCGCCAACCTACACACCCCGCACCTACCCATACATCCACCACCCATACCATATCCCGCCACCCACCAATACATCTCTCACCCACCAGCACACACATCAACACACACATATACATCCCCACCCATCCACCAACCCACACACACTCACTCACGCACACACCCCTAATCACCCATCCTCCAAGCACGCATCCCTCAACTACAACACCCCCACCCACACGTATTTTCCCAACCCACCCACACTCACACATCCCTCACCCACTAACACATACCCACCCACTCACAAACATTCTCACCCACACACACACATCCCCACCACCAACACATCCCCAACTCACACACACACATCCCCACTCACACACACACATCCACACCCATACTCCTGTCCCCCACCCACACCACACACCCCGCCCATACACACAACCCCCACGCCACCTACACACACACCCACATATCCACACACACATTCCCACCCACCCACATCCACAAATCCAACTACTCACCAACACCGCATACACCCACCCACACAAAAACATACCCCCACCCACAGGTTTCCACCCAAAACACACATCACCCACTCATACATCCTCATCCACATACACACATCCTCACCCACCCGCACATTCCCCCATCCATATCCCCACCCACACACCCATCCCCAAACCACACACACACACATACACACACATACGCACTCATCCAAAAATGGAAAATTTTTAAAAATTAAAGCAATGTGTTATACATTGTGTAACGAAGTAAAGGTATGCAATTCAATAAAGAATATAATACCTGGAATTGACATAAAGATTGTGAAATACACAGTGCATGTAGTACATGTTAAAATCAAGTGGCAGTAAAGATGATAATATGAATGATGAGGATACAGAAGAAATATGGAATAGCATATATCTCTTTAGTTTTCTTTCACGCACACTACACTGTATATCTCATTGTCTCACACTCTCTCCCCTCATTGTATCTCTCTCTCTCTCTCTCCTCTCTCCTCTCTCTCTCTCTCCTCTCTCTCTCTCTATCGCCCTCACTCTCTCTTACTCTCTCACACACACACACACACACATATACACTCTCTCTCTCGTTATCTTTGTCTCATACTTACTCTCTCACTCACTCACTTACATCCTCTCTTACTCCCTCACTCACTTTCACAATCACTCACACACACGCACACACACAAACACACACACACACACACACACACACTCTCATAGTGAAAAATGGTACCACTAGGTGACTTATGGAGGCATATAGTCGGAATGGAGTAAGTATTGAAATAGTTTTCGGTTGAATGTGATAGGGACTCATTGGAGTTTTCAGATCTGTTGGAAAGTTATTCCATAAGTGGGCACCAGAATATGCAAAGCAAGTTTTGTATACGTCGAATCTAGGGTTTGAGACGTATAATAAATGTAAGCGCTTGCTGTTCATTGCTTGAGATTGAATCGACGGTTGAAGATACTCTGGGGTATTTTTAGATAGCACTTTATTCACTAATTTTGGCTTGTTGGAAAGGAAACACTTTTCGAAGTTGGTAGAAGCATTAGGTGCTATATAAATTATCACTTTCAGTGTGTTCTGGTGCCAGAAACTAGACGTTATAGTTCGCTTTTGAAAAGAACATGTCGTTTCAAATTGGATTTATTGCAACATTCCCAGACTGTGGAACAATAATCGAGATGAGATTGAATTATAGGATGTATAGAATAACTTTCGCGTGCTTTAGTCCAGGAAGTGCTGATTTTAGCAAGTTGGTAACTTTCTGTGCTATTTCTTGGTAAGAACGTGGGCATGTGAGCTCCAATTTAAATGACTATCAATTAAAAGACCTAATGACTAATGCATTACATTAACTATAGGTAACGTGTCTATGCGAAGTTTCGAGCGCTGCTCCAGGTTATGGCTAGTGTCTGTAGTTTTTGTCTGATCGTTATTAGCATGGATTTGGTTTTGTTGATGTTGATTTGCATGCGGTTTTCATTTAGTAAGATTAACAATTTATTTTTGTAAATAAATTTCTAATTAAGAAGAAGAAGAAGAAGAAGAAGCAGTAGCAGCAGCTAAAGAAGAAGAAGAAGAAGAAGAAGAAGAAGAAGAAGAAGAAGAAGAAGAAGAAGAAGAAGAAGAAGAAGAAGAAGAAGAAGAAGAAGAAGAAGAAGAAGAAGAAGAAGAAGAAGAAGAAGAAGAAGAAGACGACGACGACGACGACGACGACGACGACGAAGAAGAAGAAGAAGAAGAAGAAGAAGAAGAAGAAGAAGAAGAAGAAGAAGAAGAAGAAGAAGAAGAAGAAGTTTGAAAATGTGTATTTTTCAAGATGTAATACATTCTAGCAATGGTACCACATAAATGTGTACAAAAAGCTTTCACTGACCGTGAATGCAACCATCTCCCCAAAATCCGTGACAGCAGTATTCGGGTTTATACTTCTCCTCACACACGAACCGGCATGACTCGCTATCTGAACAACGTTGATATCCGACTGGAACAGATTTGTAGGTGTACATGTATATGTTAGTGGACATTAGACATAAAAAGTGTAAATTTCAGGTGGAATAAAAGACAGAACGATGCAATAGTTTCGGGAACATTTGACAGACAGATTTGCAGTTTAGATATCATTATAACAAAAGAAAGATGCCAGTTTTAAGGGACAATATACATAAATGCGTGTATATATACTGGTCAAAAGGATATAAATAAACATAGGTTATTGGACATTACACACATTCATCTTTGTCTTGTCTGGATATGTCATTGTCTGATACGACTCTGCCATCATCTCTGTCATCTGTATTTGTAATAAAGCTGACAGCGGATCGATTATTATGTGATGCCCATCTGGTTTACCTATCACGTTCGTCTCTCATTGTCGCGGCTGCTTTGTTGTGTAGTATCTCCCATGCATTCCGCTTGCCCTTTCTGTTCCATTTTGATAAATGATAATGTAACCAATATAACCCCCCCCCCCCCCAAGTTTGAATGTGGGAGCTTGTGAGCATATGTATCAGCGTCCGGTGGCTAATAGTGCCAGTACTGTTTTGGTTGACGAGGCACCTCATTTTTCCGATGTACCTCTCGCGTCTTTTTTTTTATTTTTTAGCATATCCTTTTACAGGACTTAGCTGTCAACACCAGCATCTTTCAGCTGTATTTTGATCTCTTGGCAAGATTACGCTCAGTAGTTTGGCCATTGCTTCTGAGCTGCCGGCTCAGTATCCACAAGTCACGAGGCGGGGGTCGAACCGCCTCAGCTCTCGCTCCGCTACGAGACTCTGCGTGATAAACGGGATTACAGAGAGAAAGTGTTGTAACCCCACAGCCAGAGAGACCGGCTACCTCTCGCGTCTGGCCGTGTCTATTCTTACACCCAAGTCTTTCATCCTGGACAGCGATGTGGATTCACTGACGTCAAAGTCCTCTATTCTCGCCATATCTTTAAGGGCGTTAATAGCATCGGCACGATCCATGGGCTGGCCATCTACAGGGGGTGCAGAACCTGCCAGTTTATCAGATCGTTCATATCCCTCGACTCCCGCATGTCCCGGGACGAAGATGAAGGTGACTTTACGGACAACAGACTTCCGCAACGTAGTCAGTCAACTGTCTACGTACAGATCCAGCTTCGACCTTCTGAATCATGATCATTGAGTCACTTAGTACACACATGTTGGTATAATGCTGTGATTCCAGCCATACGAAACATGTATAACTGCCATCACCTCCATCGTCATGCTGCTCGTGGTCATAGAGTGGGCACCACTGGATTCTTGAACGGTTAGGCCCGCTGAACGGGCTGTAAATGCCCACGCACTTCTCTGCTGCTTTACAACAGATCCATCTGTATAGATTTTCTTGCTTTCTGTTAGCTCTGAATGTTGGGCGGCGCTTTCCAAACACGACACCCCACATTATGCCAACGGCTTCGGGAGGAAGAGCGCAACTGAGAGGGTACAAGCCCTAACCTGGTGCGAGGAAATGCAACCTAAAGACAAAATGTCATGGCAGGGTAGACCAGGCCCTAAGCCTTGGTTGGCAGCTACTCTAGGAAGCTCCGACAGGCAGACAGAGCATTATTTTGCTGATCCGGCAGCTTCTGTAGCTTGTCTTGTTCCAGATGTATTAGTGTTACGATTCCTCAGGAGTGAACTAGGCAGGCCGAGAAAGGGATCATGCTGCACGGGCAACACATGGTCTCTATATTTTAGCCTATAATGTGTGCTATGGAGAGGTATAACTTCATCCCTGATGGGTTGTAGCTATTATGCCTCTTTGAAGCACATTGTAAGAAACTATAGTCTGTCACAACGGCTGAGTGCCTTTTTATATATATATATATATATATATATATATATATATATATATATATATATATATATATATATATATATATATATATATATATATATATATATATATATAGCCGGTTCCGTGGCGAAGGGTGATACGGCCGCAGTTCGTAATCCCGCATGCGACGTTCGAACCACCGATGTTAGCCGTTTGGCAGCAGACTGTCTTTCGTTGGTGTTTTTTATTTTTATTTTTATGAAAATTAATAAAATTAATATAAGACCCGGTTTTATTGTGGGGTAAACACGGTAGTTTGCAATCCTTCCGTCTGTGTCGTCTCTAACAGCCTTCAATTTACGACTTTCACATTCATCTCTAGACCTTATATCAAAATATTCTTCAAGAACCATATTTGTATTGTCCTGTTCTGGATAATTACATTTCTTTGTGGGCGAGTCTTGTGCAGGACTTGGAGGCGGGAATTCTTACTATCCAACGTAGAAACCGTCATCTGTGCGACCTCCAATAAGCATATGTGTCATACAGCAAACATTTTAGAAACTAGATTTAGGACGCATCTTTTGACCCATTAGGGATACACAAAGTGGAGAGTGGAAAAGAAGTAGTAACAAAGACATTTATGATCTGTTTAAGTCCCCGCTAATCACTGGTATCATGAAGGCTAATAGACTACAATGGCTGGGGCAAATAGAAAGAATGGAAGATAATAGGGAAACAAAACTCGCTTACACTCAGGAAATAAATGACCGTATACCCCGAGGTAGACCAAGAAGGCGGTAGAGAGATAATACATATACAGACCTACAAGCACTTGGAATCAACGACTGGCAAGAGAAGGTCCACCAGAGAGACGAATGGAGACGGATTGTATCTGCAGCAAAGAACCTCAATGGCTCGGAACGCTGAAGAAGAAGAAGAAGAGAAGAGTTAGGAATGAAAGCAAGAAGATGAAACCATTACTTTACCAAAGACACCTTCTGGTTGACATGGCTGTCTCATATAACTGCAGGGTTGACATCCTGTCTGGTACGTGCGTCTGTATGTCTGCTTGCAAAACCTCTCGGCTTGAGCTGGGGTGATCATGCCAGCCTCAGTAGACGCAGACATTGCATCCTCTGTGGTAATAGAGTGGTCAGTCTGTGCTTTAATCTCAAGTACAACAAGCATGCTTAGCAATCCCACAGTAAGTATCAGCTTCATTAGGTTCTCATGCCAGAGATGTGGATTTTGCTTACCCTTGTCAAGCCCACAAAAGCATCCACTACATCAGGGGTGGGCAAACTACGGCCCGTGGGCCGCATGCGGCCCGCCAAATGATTTTATGCGGCCCGTGAGGGCATTTAGGAATAAACATTTTTACTTCGTTTTTGAGTTATTTTGTTGAATTTTACAGAATTTCATGTACCGTTATGATTGTTTTAACATTTTGATAAAACTTCATTCTAATTATCTATTTATGTAAACAGTCCTTGACCTTCGTAATGTAATGCTTCTTCTTCTTCTTTTGTACGCCTTAAATGTGTCTATAACTGTAATGCTCCCTTTTGTATGAATTTAACTATCCTTGTTAGTTAACTAAGCAGTCCATAGATATTATCTTCCACTGTCGTCTCTCTAGACCAGAAGGTTTGCCTAGACATGTTGTAATTTGGGCAGTCTTTGAGTATGTGCTCTGCTGTCTGTGACGATAATCCACATGTGCACTTGGCTGATTCACCAATCTTGAATCTCGTATACATGTGGTTGCGTTAATCTCTTGTGTATTGTTCTGAGGCGCAGAATAATGACTTGTTTCTGGTCTGTCCATAACGTGGTACAACAACAACAATAACAAAACTTTATTTTAAAAGGGTTAAGAATTGGTAGTCGTCTTGAGCAGGTTTTGGTGGCCTTCTGACAGATTTGATCATTCTTTTCTTTTGGTGGTATGTAACGGGCACATCAGGCTGTTCGTCTTTGTCTCTTTCCTTAGCGAATTGATCAGCTCTGTCGTTCCGGGTACTCCAGAGTGGATGGTATTCACTGTATGGTTGTCCTTATGCTGACTGCTAAGTTCAGAAAGTAGTGTCCTTTGTACTGGCAATTTTCCAAGACATCGTTTCATTTTTGTTGAGGTGAGTTTCTTGCAAGCAACATACGCTTACCTTTTCTTAGTCCAAGATGTTTTCTGGTTCTATTATTTGTTGCTGAATCCCTCCGCCATTCCAGTGCATTAGTTTAAGGTCTTTGTTTGGTATAGCCAGACGCTCTATTCTCAGGTCCCCTGGCTCCACAGGACATCTGAGAAGGACCTCGAGTAGCTGTGGTTGGACCCTTTTGAGGCATATGGCCTGGTACTGCACATACCTTGAGGTCCACAGTAGCGCGAGCACCGTAACATTTAGCAGTAGTCGACATATTTCATTACGCGTGATTGGTGGCGTCTTGATTTCTGTGGTGCGCCTCCTGGCTGGTTGCCTTCGTATTCAACACCTTTCCTTTGTTAGAGCAGACTGCGGTTTTACTCGAATTTAGGTGTGTAGGTACGCACACACATGTCTGCGCGTGCATGAACGTGCATACACATCTAGAGCGTTCTGGATATTTCTCGGCGCCAGTGACTCGTCACCTTCTCTTTTTAGTTAAAACAGTTCCGCCACGAGAAGGCAAGGAGTTGGACTTTTGCTGCATAGGTGATGAATGCACGAGCCATTAGGGTATTTATGCAAGGTTGGGCACTCACCACAACCCGGCCCATGGCTACATACACCAACATTTGGAACCATGCAATGATAAAATGCGAAATTATCGATTTTTGCATAGAGAAATATTATCAACATGTAAAAATGTAATAAGAATGATTTTTATAAGAAAAAACAGATATTTCTCCGGTGAATAAAATGATTTATCTTGCAAGAAAATATTAATTTAAAAGTCTTTTGCTGTTATAATTTATTTCCACATTTACAATGTTCAAATTAATTTATTTGTTGTAGTAGTCTTGATATATTTCTGAAATTTATTCTGAGTTTACTACTTGTTTTCCGAATATTTTATTTTCACACACAGCCGGAAGTAGGTTTTGTTTCATTTCCGTTTTAAAGTTTTGTACAATTCTAACTGTTAGGATTTTATTAAAGCAATGAGTGTCAAAAACAAACGTAAGACTGAAGATGAATGCCGTGTGTTTAATGAAGAATGGACAACTAAGTACTGTTTTATAAAAGTTGGTAGCAAATCAGTTTGCTTGTTGTGTCTGAGTCAGTGGTTGTCTTCAAGGAGTACAATTTAAAAAGACATTACCAAACAAAACATTCCGATTTCGGAAACAAGTTAACAACCGAAGCGAGGGAAAGGAAATGCCTTGAGTTGGCGAAAAATTTGGAGAAATAGCAAACTGTTTTCATTAAACAGTCTTCAATTCAAGATGCTGCAACTGAAGCTAGTCGTATGCTGTCACACAGAATTGTAAAACAGAACAAGCCATTTTCTGATGGCGAGTTAATCAAGGAATGTTTGCTAGATGCAGCAAACATTATGTGCCCAGAACAAAAACACAGATTTGACAGCATTACTTTATCAAGGAGAACTGTGGTCAGACGTGTTGACAAGATAAGTGACAATTTGATGCATAAACTACAAGATGCAAGTAAACAATTTTTGCGGTACTCTCTTGTATTGGATGAGAGTACCGATGTACATGATACTGCCCAATTATTGATAATTATACGTGGAATAAACACTTCTTTCAAACTCACTGAAGAGTTACTGAGTGTGTAGTGACTCAAGGACACAACCACAGGCCATGATATATTCAATGCTGTTACTAACTGTATTGAAAGAACTAGGTTGGTTTGGAACAAGATGGCGAGTGTTACAACTGACGAAGCTCGAGCTTTGACTGGAAGAAACATAGGTCTGGTAAAGTTGATGAGTGATAAGGTTAAAGCAGATTATCCATGACCACACCATATTACCACTTCACTGTGTGATTCATCAAGCAAGTCTGTGTAAAATTGTTTTGAATATCAAGCAATGCTTATTGACCCAGTTGTCAGTGTCATCAACCTCATCAGATCAAGAGGACTTAATCACAGACTAGTTCAAGGCATTACTTGACGATTTGGAAACTGAACATTCCGATGTCTGTACCACACCAGTGTTCGATGGCTGAGTCTCGGCAAGGTGTTGAGGCGAGTGTGGGAACTCAGAGAAGAAATAGTGATGTTCCTAGAGATGAAGGGCATGAATGTGACTTTAATACTAACATTGTCAATAAGAGTGGCAGTTAGACTTTATGTTTGCCATTGAAATTATGGAAAAAGTTAAATGAACTGAATGTCAAACTTCAGGGCAATGGTGTGTTTGCACATGAATTGTATGTACATGTAAAATCCATTTCAGGCAAAACTCTCACTGTTCTCCAGACAAGCAAGTGAAAAACGATTTTGTCACTTCCCTTTTGCTGAAACAAGAAACCATTTCTGGTGAAATGACTGAAAAGTACAAAGCCCAATTAAATGCATTGATTGAAGAATTTGGATGGAGATTCCAAGATTTCAAGAACTTAGAGCCACAGTTCAATATTCTCAGTTCCCCTTTTAGTGCAGAAGCTGATACAGCCACAGAGGACATACAGTTGGAGCTGCTTGACTTACAAGCAGATCATGACCTGAAAGAGAAATTCAAGACAGATGGTTTGCTGGATTTCAATGGATCTTTATCACAAGAATCATTTCCCAACTTGAAAAACTTTGCAGCTAAACTTTTATCATTGTTTGGATCAACATACATTTGCGAACAAGCATTCTCTTGCTTGAAGATCAACAAATCTAAGAATAGGTTTTTATTATCGGCCTGCAACTTGCATGCTGTCATGCGAATTTCAACAAGTAAACTTGCTCCAGATTTCAAGAATATTGTCAAAAAGTGCAAACAGTTACATAATCACATTAGAAATCAACAATTATAGTGACAGTGTAGTCGGTTTGTGTCTAAATTAAAGCCATTGATAGATAATAAAGAATATTTGCTACAATAACAAGTTGTAAAATCTTGTTAACAAATTAGTAAAAGTTTGTGTCCATATTGTCAAATATAATGTATAAGTGTACAAGTAAAATAAAATTGCAATAATTAGTTATTTATACTGCTTAATAACCTATAAATAATTAATAATTACTTATTGTGATAGGTTGCTGCAAACAAAATGAACATTATACATATATGCGACCCGCCAATAGTTTTACATTTGTCAATGCGGTCCTACGCACACAAAAATTTGCCCATCCTGTACCACTACATGGTTCTCCTTAAACAATCATATTTTTAAAAATACAGATATGCCAGAAGGAAGGATAGACGGGAACTTTATTGACGAAATCCAAATTGATGACATAAATGGGTGTGGGATTTGATCGTAGTCCGTTCTTCAAAAAAATGTCGATCAAATAATAACAAAAGCTCGAAACGGCCTTTCAGAAATGAGAGTTTTGGAAACTACCAATGTCGAGAAAAGGCTGTTAATTCTTCTGTTCACCCATTTAGTATGCCCTGGGCATCCTCATTTTTAGCCCCACACAGATTGGAAGACTTGAATAGATATGCAATAAAGCCGTGCGTATTATTTTGCGGTGTACGAGAGTTAGTTTAATTTAGTTTAGTTTAGTCGATGGATCAACATCACAGCACACGGGTGTAACCCATAAGAGTTCCGCTCTACTCCTAACTCAAGCCTGAGTCCGGAGAATCTCAGCTCAGTGCACAAATTCCGTAGCATCGGCGAGGATTGGTAACGAGAGTTACCTCCTGTGGTAAAAACGACGTACATCCTTGACTTTCTAATCATGAACAAGAAGATCAAGATTTGAAAATAAGTGGACATGGGCGGCACCTTCTACATCAAGATCTATTCAGAGAAAAGGATGACAGGCTAAAGAGAGTAAATGCATGGATGAGTCAGGCAGATGTTGTTGTCAGACAGGTCTACAGTCTTACCAATATCAAACCCGAGAGGGAATGGATGACTGTCCCTCCAACACTCAACTGCACCTTCTCCTGCACATTCACGCTTGAAATGAGGTGCAGATTGCCGATCCCTTCTGTTGTCAATGCATGTGTCAAGGATCTCATCAGTGAACACTGAGACGATTCCGGTGTGTTTATCTATACAGATGGATCTGTTATACAGCTGAAGAAAAGTGCACGAGTAATCACGGCACGATCAGCGGGCTGCCATTCAGGAGGCCAGCGGTGCCCACTCTATGACTACTAGCAGAATTAGGATGGAGGTTATGGCAGTGACACGGGCTTTCATGTGGCTGGAATCACAGAATTATACCCATGGTTATGTTCCAAGTAATTCATGAAACTCACCCGAAAGTCGAGACGGGTTCTACTCGCATAAACTGGACTGAATCGCCGCAGAGGTCTGCTGTTGGTAGAACACCTCATCTTGTATAACACAAGTGGCACTAATAACTTCTGGCTTGCTCCTAGTGTGTTATAGTTGTAGTAATATCTCCTTGCTTGCTCCTAATGTGTTATAGTTGTACTGATATCTCCTTGCTTGCTCCTAGTGTGATATAGTTGTACTGATATCTCCTTGCTTGCTCCTAGTGTGTTATAGTTGTACTAATATCTCCTTGCTTGCTCCTAGTGTGTTATAGTTGTATTAATATCTTCTCGCTAGCTCCTTGTGTGTTATAGTTGTACTAATATCTTCTTACATGCTCCAAGTGTGTTATAGTTGTATTAATATATTCTCCCATGCTCCAAGTGTGTTATAGGATTATTATGGATAGCGTAGGACACTTCTCGCTACTCCACCTCAAGCTCAAACCAGACGACATACTCCCGCCACATTAAGTACCAATAGGCCAGAAGAGCGCAGACCACTCAAAACCACGGAACCTGACATCCAAGCCAGACGGAACATTTCCACCACACCAAATCCATACAATATGCCCTCTTTGACACAGGAGGGGGATAATTATGAAGATACGTTCCCTCTTCTCTACAGCAAGGAACAATCTAGCAGTAACAACAATATGCCACCACAGCCTTCCTGTTAGCCACGAATCGAGCCTGTAGTTGGAAGTCGTTACACACCCGTGAGAATCAACAGTATCCACTCATTGTAACCCAGAGTTGTTATACCTCACACGTTTTAGCCCAGCTTCACTTCCGCAGGCACTTATGATGTAGCTGTACCAAGGGACAACACAGCCTGGTATTTACTAGCAATTCAGCACAAAGCAACACCGGATCTCGGTACACGAAAGTGTCTCTCCTAGAACGTTTATGTGCATACTTGGTTATTGGTTTCTATAGCAACGTATTAGATTTACTGACTATAAACATTGACTCGTATTGACGTCACAGACGTACTTAGTTAGATATCTTTTATAATACTTCTTATTGTGTTTATACTGTAAGGACGAGGTCTTCACTGCTCATCCTTACTGATCTTTATACGTATTGTGTGTGTGTGTGTGTGTGTGTGTGTGTGTGTGTGTGTGTGTGTGTGCGTGTATATTGACAGAGATATGACTGCTTCTCTTTACTTTAGAGTGTGTATTGTTATACGCGACGTAAGTTGTATTCAATATTGTGTTTTAAAAAATTCATGACTACGAATTGTTAAAATGATCTAATAAGTACGAACACTGGCTCAGTAATAATGGGCTCAGAATAGGGCACTTAAATATCTGCCATCTATTAGGGAAGCTGCCTGAACTATCACTTATACTTAATCAAAATTTTCACATGTTCGGCGTTAGCGAAAGTCAATTAAATAGTAACATCTCAGATGAAGACATCGCTATCAGAGGCTTTAAAACCATTAGAAGAGATCCCTTTCAGAAACAAGAGACGGGTATTGCAGTTTATATTTCTAACTCGCTTAACGCCCACCGTAGGCTAGATTTTGAAACTCTGTGAGATTGAGTGTGTATGGCTTGAGGTTAAGCTTCAAAATCGCATACCCTAGTAGTTGGCTACTTTATCGAAACCCAGTGCAGGAAATATCTGGTATGAAAAATTCACCACTATGATGGATGTAGTCTTTAGTAATGCGAGAGAAATAATACTGCTAGGCGACTTCAACATAGACACTAACAAATCAAACAAAACATGGGAAAACATAATAGAGTCATATAACTTCCAACAGTTAGTCAAACAAGCCACTAGAATAACAAAAATCATCTGCAACACTTATAGATCATATCTATACAACGTGTGCTGACAACATCACAGAATGTACTGTACCTATTAATGCAATGAGCGATCACTACCCAGTATGTTGCACGTGGTCGAAAAGAGGTACCAAAACTCCGAAACACAAACATATAAGTATAAAATATAGAAATTATAAAAACTTCAATCAAGATGCCTTTTTACAAGACTTGCTCAACTCATCTCTGGACTATGTTTACCAGCTTCCTGACCCAGATGATGCTCTGGACCACTGGCTGAAGACCTTTCTAAGTGTATTTGATAAGCATGTTCCATTTAAGGAAGTTCGTGTTAAACATCACAATAAGCCCCCGTGGATCACACAGGAGGTAGTTGAATCTTATGAGAGACCAGGACAGGGCACATAAAATAGAGATCTAACTATGTACCGTAGTCTGAGAAACAAAGTTCAATATGTTATTTCGAAAGGAAAAGAAAAACTATTTAAGAACTTAATAATAGATAAAACCAACACTAAAGATATATGGAAAGCAATTAATACCTTGACAAACAAACACAAATCATCACAATCGTTACCATCAAATCAGGTTACATGTGATCAATTCAGTAATTTCTTTCAGTCTGACATAAACCAACTGAAGGCTGCAATACCAGATGTGCCTCATGACATATCTTTATTATCATCATTCTGTGAGAGCAAATGCTATGGATAAATTCCCACAAACATACCGCTAGTGACGACCACTGAAGTATTTACTCATCTCAGTAAACTAAAAAAACAATAACTCATCAGGACTAGATGGAATCAGTAATCGGATCCTTCGCTATGCTGCTACCGGCGATCTGCGAGTCACTAACTTTTATATACAATCAATGTCTCACCAAATGTCACTTCCCATCAGCCTTTAAATCGCTAAAGTGTATCCTCATTTAAAAGCTGGTTCATTAGACGATTGTATCATGAGTAATTCTAGGCCTAATTTCCATATTATCCTCACTATTCCAAACCGCTAGAAAAGCACATCCACAAGCAACGCTAGAGCACTTAGTTCGCCACAAACTAATAGCTGACAGTCAGTCAGGATTTCGGCCAAAATATTCCTGTCATACGGCCCTAACAAACATGATAGAAAACTGGCATAAAATATTAACAACAATACTCTATGTGGAACGTGTTTAAGACTTTAAAAAAAGCATTCGATATGATAGATCATACTATCCTAATTTAAAAAACTAGAACAATGAAAGTAAGCTTTAATATAGTGACATTAATAAACTCATATTTATTAAGACAGAAAACAAGTCGTATCACACAATAAATCTCTATCCCGAGCAATTATCATTAATACTGGAGTACCACAGGTATCTATTCTTGGCCCTCTGTTATTTGTCATTTATATAAATGATCTTCCCTTATATCTGTCATCGGCCTGCGATCTATTTGCAGACGACTGCACAGCATATACAAACGCTGTTGATCGTAATGTGCTAGAATTATCCTTGTAATAGGTAATAAATAGTGTAGGTTAACTGGAGTCATGCAAACCGCAAGCAATTAACATTTCTAAAACTAAAATCTATGTTAATAGGAACCAGGCAAAGACTTCACACTCTAAACTCGCAGAGAACTCTTCAGCTGCACATTGGTAGCACGCCTATAGAAAGTGTAACCGAGCACAAGGCACTGGGTCTTATCATAGATCAAAATCTATCCTTCAATTCCCATATTCATGCTCTAGTTCAACAAATAGCCAAAACAGTATACCAACTTGCCAAAATTAAAAATTTCCTCGACGAAAACACAAGAAAGATATTCTATACTTCCCATATACAAACACATATTGATTATTGCTCCACAATCTGGGAGGGATGCTCCAAATCAATAATAAAACGCCTTTATTCACTCCAGAAAAGGGCAGTGCGTCTAATCAATGGTGATAAGCTTACAGACAATTCTAACCTACATGAACGTCTCCAGCTACTGCCACTCAACAAACGCCTACTTTTTAATAAGGCTAAACTAATTCACAAAATCCTATTTCAAAATACCCCAAGCTACCTTTGGCCATTGTTTACATATAATGCAAGACATAGCGAACGACTAAATATACTCCATGTCCCTAAACCTGGGATAGACTTATTTAAAACAAGCTTAGCGTACTCCGCCACGTAGTTGTGGAACAATCTTCTACAAGAAATCTAAGACACCACCAATCATTATACATACAGTCGCAACCTGTTTGAACACTACCTCAGGACAGACTACATGCCCCCTTAACAAAAAAAACCAAAAACAGCAACAAAGGCAATAATAATTGTAAATTATCTCGAACGACAACTAGAAAAAAAAAACATTCCCATATGTATGGCATGTTACACACACCATGGGTATTCATGATGCCCATATTAAACATTGCCTCAGCGAGTCATGTTTTATTGATTATTTTTCATGCGTTTTAATGCTTATTGTTCTTTTGTTGTCAAAGAATTGCTCATAAGAGATGTTGAATGAAAGAATGTATGAGAGGAAATAGAGAAGAAAGGCAGAATGTCAGACGGGCCTGCGTTCCCAATTCTCAACCCTTGGAAAATAAAGATTTACTTACTTACTTATAGTTGTAATAATATCTTCTCGCTTGCGCCTAATGTGTTATAGAGGTACTAAGATCTTCTCGCTTGCTCTCAGTGTGATATAGTTGTACAAATATCTTCGGGCTTGCTCCTAGTGTGATATAATTGTACTAATATCTTCTCCCTTGCGCCTAGTGTGTTATAGATGTACTAATATCTTCTCGCTTGCGCCTAGTGTGTTATAGCGGTACTAATATCTTCTGGCTTGCCCCTAGTGTGTTATAGTTGTACTAATATCTTCTTGCTTGCTCCCAGTGTGTTATTTATTTTTTTTTTTTTTTGCATATCCTTTACAGGACATCGCTGTCAACACCAGCATCTTTCAGCTGTATGTTGATTTCTTGGCAAGATTACGCTCAGTAGTTTGCCATTGCTTTCTGAGCGGCCGGCTCACATACCCCATAGGTTACCGATGCGATTCGAACCACTGCTGATTCTCACCGTCATCACGTTAACCACGAGAGTATACGAGATTACGGTGAAAAGTCGTAACCTCTAAGCCAGGAAACTGGCCAGTGTGTTATAGTTGTACTAATATCTTCTTGTTTGCTCCTAGTTAGGAGCTGTTCATTGGCCATGGATTTCGGCCGGCCTTGTGGCGATGGGTAGCGATCATAACTCGCAATTCCGCATTTCGCGTGCAAACACAGCTATGAAGGATTTGAAATTGTACCGACTTCCACTGGTTTTCATACAATGGTAAGAGTGCTGGTCGTTCAGAAAGTAGAGGCGAAATACTGAATGTAACTTTTCCCAAAACAATCGCAACCACCGACATTGATGGGGTTGAGTCCTTCGTTTAGTCGTTTAGTCGTTGGATCAACATCACGGCACACGGTTTAACCCATAAGTGCTCCGTTTTCCTCCTAACTCAAACCTGAGTTTGGAGAAACTGAGCTCAATGCACGAACTCCGTTGCATCGGCGAAGATCCTGAAATACTTTGGGTAGATTTTTAACTCGAAATTTTGCCCGGGCTGCGCCGTTTAGCTCCTCTTTTTCGATTTCCAACTGCCAAGGGATTTATTACGTGCGCAACAATACACACGGGCGTCCGATCTCACTACAGAGGAGACCAGGGGAAATTTTATTACTGGAAGTCCAGGTGGATGTTTTGAATAAATCCCGGTCCTCACCGGGGCCCGAACCCGGGACCTCCAGCACTCGAGGCGGACACCATACCTCGAGACCACTCAGCCCCCCGGTTGAGTGCAATTTTTAACATGGTTTTCAGATAAACAATTTGAAGTATTTTCATTTGGCAGGGTGAAGGATGTCACATGCGAAAATACAGACAGTAGACATGTTTCATGTATTTTCAAATCGATGGTTCTGTTGTAATTTAGAAGATTTCCGCACAATATGTAGATTTTGTAGATCTGCCTGACTTTTTAAATTACTATAATTGATAACTTTGTTGATTCCTCCATCTGGACTGATTGTGCTCCTCAATTATTGGAATATGTTTGTGTCTCCCATCATCTTCATTATTGATTTGACGCCTTCAGCACGACACATATTTAATGAACTTTATGTATACATATTATGGAAGCACTACTATGGTGTCAGAGTAACTAACAACGATTGTTTGGGAAAGGCTAATGAAAGTAAAACAGTATAAACAACTGTGAGAAAGAGGCAAACAATATTCGTTGGTAATGTGATGAGAAAATAACCTTTGATAAGCATTATAATAAATGGAAGATTCAGTGGTAGAATAGGCGAAGAAAGACCGAGAGACATGTTGGATGGTTTCAGTCGGTGGCAAGGGGAAATATCATCAATAGAATGTTGGAAGTTTTAAGTCGGTGGCGAGTGGGAATATCGTCAATAGAATGTTGGATGGGTTCAGTCGGTGGCATGGGTTACTATCATCAACAGAATGCTGTATGGCTTAAATCGGCGGCATGGGGTAATATCATCGATAGAATGTTGAATGGTTTAAGTCGGTGGGATGGAGGAATATCATCAACAGAATGTTAAAAGGTTTCAGTCTTTGGCTGGGGGAATAACATCAATAGAATGTATCCAGAACACCAAAGCCCCAGATCTGTAGTGATACATTATCGCCTATGCCAGTTGGCAGGGCACATGTCGATGATTATGATGTATAAACTAAGATTGTTGAAACCAAGCACGGACTTATATTTCTTAATGACAGAAACAAGTCTTAAATCACTCACCCAGTGAACAGTTCGGCCAAGATTTGGACACGTTTGTGCACAGTTCACAAGCTATTCCTTTAAATCCAACCTGTGAGGAATACATTCATTCACATTTACAAATCTCTCCTCATTAAAACTGTGGATACGAAAAGTGTATTTTCGATGTTACTAAATCATTAAACACAAACAACATCAGTATCAAGTGCCTTGTCGACTGATGTGGACGTTCAAGCTTCTAAACAAAATTTGATCTCCGACGACATTGATCAATTCATGTGTTGACTCCATTCAGTGCCATGACACAAGACTGTCAAGAATTTCTCTCACTATCTTCCTCTATCTCTCTTTGTTTACCGTTTTACAACCACTTTGTCTATCATATCCGGTACCTCCTTCTGGCATGTTGCTACCAAGACAGTGTCATCAGCGCAAAGTGAGATATTTATGTGATGTCCACCAACCAGGATCCCTAGCATATTTCCTATCTCATGATATGTTCACTGTACAATGCTAACAAATCAGGAGATATGTTACATCCTTGTCTGACACCCTTTCATATCGCCAGGCACAGATTTCGAACTCAATATGTTGGATGTGTGACATTGCGTTCACCAGCCTCCAGCTTCATTCTCCGATATGCAATATCTAAGTAGAACTAAAGTCCATTTATAGGAGCTAGTCCATTTAAATGACATTTTACAATCTGTTTACCAAAGAATAAACTTCTAATAACTTCATAGAAGATGATAATCAGTATAAACATTCCCAACTATATTACAGACATCATCATCATTATCAGGTGCCCTGCCATCCGGGGTAGGCGTTTATGTCGCTCCACATATCTCGGTCTTTGGTGTTCTGGACCACCTCTGCTGATGATATTCCTCCATGTCACCGTCTCAATCCATCCAGCATCATTTCTCTTGGTCAGCCTGCATCTCTTGCATTTGACCCTTCCAGTCTTCACGATGTTTTCCAATGAATCTCTTTTCGATTATTTGGTTGTTTCGGGATTTGAAATTTAAATATTGAGTACAACCCACTACTGGCAACGCTGATCGTACTCTGGTATGAACCTAAGGCCTATCCACGTCAATATGGAAGCACTATACTCGAGTTTCGCTCATAAAACTCGAGTATAGTGCTTCCATATTGACCTTAGGATATCGGGGGGAAGGTGGCACCTTGCTTCTCTTGTGATTGGGGATAGTCTAGTCTAGTTTAGTCTAGTTTAGTCGACGGATCAACATCACAGCACACGGGTGTAACCCATAAGTGCTCCCTTATAGTCCTATCGCAAGCCTGAGTCCGGACAATTTCAATTCAGTGCACGAGCTCCGTAGCAACGGCGAGGTTCCTGAAAATTCTTTGGGTAGATTTTCAACTCGAAATTGTGCCTGGTCAGCGCCATTAGGCCACTCTTTATTTGATTTGCAATTGCCAAAGGATTATTTACATGAGCAACAATACACACGGGCGTCTGATCTCACTACCCACAGACCAGGGGACACTTTTGTTACTAGAATTCAGCGTGAAAATATCCCGGCCTTCACCGGAGCTTGAACCCGTGACCTCCAGCACTCGAACATGGACACCATTCCTCGAGACCACCCATCACCCCTTTTTGGGATACACCTTCCCCACCAGTGGCGGCCCTCACTACAAAGCAGTAATGAAGCTGAACTAACGTGAAACCACTAGATCTGGTTGGAGCATCGTAACGTCACACATGCCTAACGCCTCTTTGTCTTCAACATGCATGATTATTGAATTCAAATACTCACGTCACAAACACACTGCCCATTTTTTCTGGAGCATTTTCCGTAGCTATTGCAGGGATTCCGACTGCCACCTGGACATTCTGGTACATAAGATAGATCACAGGGTTAAGGTAATCTCATGTCGGATCTGTCATAAGGGCTTGAAATGTTAGATCATCAAATATACTATGTCATGATGTCATCATCTTCATGTGTCCAGTATTTTGGAACGAAACAAACATGCTCAAGTTTCAGTGGTGGTTGATTGATTTGTTGTGATTCCTATAGGGTACGCTGGGTTTTGACGCTGAAGTCGCACACATTGACAATCAGGTGGTTTGAGCTCTGTTAAGGGACTGCGTCTATAGGAGAAAGATTGGTAGAATTTTCTCGTGGTCCGATACCTAAATACCATTACCATGGGGCATGTTGCAGAGCTCTCATTCCCTTCTCCAAGTTGAGAAACAAGCAGAGTGGGTAAGGCCACCATCAGAACTGTGAATTTGTAGGGAGATATATTTGTATGTAACCAGGCCACTATTCTCTCTCGTGGTCGTATAGGATGACGAAAAATGACTGCTGCCAGTGAGTGAATATTTGCATGCTGGCGAGCTTTGATATGATGTCGCTCGCGACCTTGACTTTGAGGCTCTTGGATCAATCATGCTTATTGCTGGCATGTTGTCAACAACTTAGAACTTAATGGTCTCAGGATCACTTCATGTTTGTTACAGGCAATCTAACATACACGCGTGGCTTGGGGTTTTAGTTGCGGTGCTTGGACACATATACATTTCGTTGGTGTGTCGAGATTATTCTATGAGATCCGATTGTGCACAGTTCACAAAGGTAAACTCTTGAAACACTCAACGCAACTCAATCGAACATCATAACGTAGTTCAAATTTACATAGTCTCTTTGACACCAGGTATTTGACATTACATGATATAACATACACCACATGTGTGTTACGTTTATACGATACCTAGAGTCTACAATAACTACACCACAAAAACTACACCACAATACTACACAACCTAACTACAGGTGTAGCGGCACATTTTGTCGCCGTGCTACGGAGCCAGGAATCAAGTCTCAACTCGACAGTGGCTCAAGCCCAACTGATTGCCTCCAGGAGTCGTTGTCTCCTGCGCAGCAACTCACCTTGTTATATTCATGCAAGGCATGATTCTCAATCTTCTCATCTTCACGCCTGACTAATATGAAAACACCTCAACGCGCAGAGGAAGATAAAAAACAACAAACGCCTCAACGCGCAGAGGAAGATAAACAACAACAAGCAGACTACCCCACTGTCGTCAAAATAAGGGCTTTAAGAAATCACCAGAAAACGTACAGTGACTTAACTTGCTGCCAACGGACAACACATGCCTACAAGAAACATAGGGAGAACAACATAGAGACACAAAGACTGCTGATAATCGGAAATGGATGAAACAACGGGCGAGACGTGCTGACAACCAACTTTTACAGACAGCTCGACCCGACTGTACACACATTATACTAGGCGATTCCTTAATGACAGGTATTTACAGCGACCGGTTGGCACTTTAGACAAAGACATTGTTTCCATAATCCCACTGCCTGGGGCTGGTGTTGACCCGCTAACAGACAAGATTAGCATGTTGGATGTGAATCATAACGTTAGAAAAGCAAGCGTACACATTGGTATTAACGACACCATAATCAACCAACAAATCACAGGGTCTGAACTGTTGGCACTCTTCAACGGATTAAGTCACACTTGTCCTAACTCGTCCATTTTCTTCACCTCCATCATATCGCCGAGTTATCGACTCCAGCGCCGTCTAGATGACATAAATATCAACATTTTGTAGAAGTTCTGTTCTCAAAAATAGATACAGTTCGTCAACATCACACCGTCATTCACTTCACAGGCTGGTGCACCAAAAAAAAGTCTTTATAAGGATCAATTACATTTGTCTTCATTGGGCACCAGCTTGCTCGCCAAAAATATCAAATACCCAGAATGGACACACCATACATCCAATACAGGATCGCGTTGGACACTTTTAGCTACTCCACCTGAAACTCAAGCCAGATGACATACTCCCGTCATATCAAGCACCAATAGGACAGAAGTGCGCAGACCTCTCATAATCACTGCACCTGAAATCCAAGCGAGACGGGACACTTCCACCACACCAAGTCCGTACGTCGTCTTTCACACAGGAGGGTAATAATTATGAAGATATGTTTCCTATTCTCTAAGAAAGGAACAAACTTTCAGCAACAACAACGTACCACTACAGCCTCCTGTTACCCACGAACCAGAGATTGTAGTTGGTAGTCATTACATACTCATGAGACATCAACAGTACCCATTTCATTGTAACCCAGAATGGTTGCACCTCACACGTTATAGCCCAGCTACACTTCGTCAAGCTCTTATGATGTCGCTGTACCAACGGCTAAAACAACCTGGTATTTACTAGCAACTTAGACAAAGCTACACTGGATCTCGGTACAAGAGAGAGCCTCTCATAGAACGTTTATCTGCATATTTGGTTATTATTTGATCTAGTAACGTATTAGGTTATATGCAACTATAAATTCTGACTTGTTTTGCCTTTATATTAATTGATAAATCTTAGCTATATATCTTTTATAATACTTGTAATTGTGTTTTTATTTTAATTTAGGGGGTCTTCACTGCTCGTCCTTATGGATCTATGTACGTATTTTGTTATATATTGACAGAGATATTACTGTTTCTCTGTACTTTAGAGTGTGTATTGTAATAAGGGAAGTAAGTTGCATTCACTTTGTGTGTGTGTGTGTGTGTGTGTGTGTGTGTGTGTGTGTGTGTGTGTGTGTGTGTGTGTGTGTGTGTTTAAAACAAGTGCAATTGTTATCATGGTTTTCAGATAAACAATATGAAGTATTTTCCTGTGGCAGGCTGAAGGATGCCAATTTGTGAGAAAAGATCCAGGCGATGCTTGCCACCCGTGACCTCCGAATCGAAGCAAGCCACTCTGCACGAAACTTACCTGTCCCCACCTTCCTCAGCATGCTTTCAGATTCAGTTACAATCACGATGTGTGCGTGTATCGTATTCTTCATCCAACGGATAGCTGGACTCACCGTCTCCACCTGCATTATTAAGCTAGATGTTGTGGTATCATATGCCAGGCTCTCCTGCACCAAACGTCGACCATTAGCTTTTGCTAAGAACCCCCAGGCACTTCTCCTACCACTCAAGACGGAACCATCTTTGTAGATGATCACATCACCCGAGCGAGCATTATCCTGAATTAGTTGCTGGATTTCCACTTTCGTGGCCCCTGATGGCCACTCCCTGCACTCCCGGCTCAACGCGATTATAACTCTGCACAATTCTGATTGCTCCGCTGGCACCCTAACCCACTCCTCCGCATGAGCCATCCATGATTTCCCTCTTATTAGTCGCTGACCCTTAACTTCGTCCAGCGCCTCATGCAACGGGTGATCTGTGTCTGCAGCTACTCTGAGGTATGCCTTCGTCTTCATCACCTTGAGCCTTCCGGCAACAGTCGGCAAACCAAGAATGTAACGCATACACACTACTGGGGTGTCTCTGGTGCATCCCAGAATTACCTGCATAGTTTCGTTCAGTATGCGTTCTAAGTTCACCAGCTGACTCTTTGAGACAGTGAGCAGTCCTAGTTCTTAATCAATCACTGATAGGATCAAGTACTGGTATAATGTGAAGAGCATTCTCTGATCTGTGTCCATTGCAGCCATAGCTTTAATCGCATTGAGTCCCTTTTGAGATCTTGTGACAACCGTCTCCACATAGTCCTTGAAGGACAAGCTCCTGTCAAACGTGATTCCCAGATACTTCAGTTTGTTCTCTCTGTTCACGCTTCTATCATCTATCGCGAGGCTTGGGACATCAACTCTCACAATCCTGTTGTCCAGACAGCACCACAAAACAGCCGCTTTTTCCGGGTGGATGACAGCACTCATTTCTTTGCACACAGGATAACATCTCACGCAGACGTGTTTGTGTGCTCTCCTCCTTTTTGGATTATTTTTGCTGTTTATCTTCATTAGAGCGCAATGGATTTTATATGATTGTGATCACAACAATGCCGTTCAACTTGTGAAATTGTGTTAAGGTTGCTAAATGTGCAGTGTTGGATATAAATGCTAATAATGTTGTATTCAATACTATGGATAAACTATTCACGAAACGGAGAAGCGTCAGTGATAGCTTGAACTAGCCAATCACAACACTGGAATTTAAACCGAGTGCGGGCGCTGCTAAAATGTGTACCTGCGGGCGAAAATACAATACTATGTAGCCATGCTTGAACAGGGGAAGCTTCTGGACTGGAGGTAGCTGCAGAACGAGGGCGATGTGGGTTAAGATTAAGATCTACCAGAACTAAGAACTACGCACTAAACAAAGAGAAAGCAGTGAAAAGCAAATTAAAGAATTGCTTTGGCTCTCCATCACTGTCTGTCAAGCGTATGAACGACGGGAAATGCATTTCCATTACTTTCAATAATACTCTGCATTATGAGGCATTTCGAACATGCCTGATCAAACATTATCAGGGCGACCAAGTTGAGTACAGGGTGGACCGACACGGCGCTCAAGTCGAAATCAAAGTATCAGCTTCGTTACACACTTTGCATCTCTACAACTCAAAAAACAGTTTGCTTGCTCAGGGGGCAGTTGACGTCATGTCTGAGTGGCTCTCGACTCATTTCGTCGAAATTCAACAGACAGCACAGAAATTAATAGGTGACTCACTAAACACACCTGCCGATCTCAGCATGCTAGTGGCTGGCGAACCTACACAATCTGAAGCTGTAGCCATTACAGCATCAGGCCATAATGACACCATAGTCCAACAAACCATGACTCAGCACAGCGACAACACGAATGAAACTTCTAGCCGACCAGTGTTGCTAGCCATTGAGTACCCGATGAGTATGTGTGTAGAAGACAGTATACAACCAAATGAAATAAATTCAAATCAAATAGAGGTTGCACCATCGGTACTAGATGATAGACCAGCTACTAACCAACACTCCTGCGTCTGTCAGCAGCATATTAAAAAGTTAGAGTCAGACCTGAAAGTACTTTTTGATGCCGCCTCTGACAACACAAACAAGATCGCCACGATGATTAGTGACTATAACAACCTCAAGTCAGAGGTGACTCTCCTGAGAGAAGAAAATGTGAAACTAAAACACACCGTTGAGACGTTACAACGCTCGCCCGCTACTGACCTGGCAGCACACGCAGATAGTCTAGAAGTAACAGAACCAGTCGTAGGCGCGTCAATTACTCAGTCAACCAAAACACATCAGCAAATAGAAAATGTTGCTCGACAGCACTCAACATATCCTATCGAAGTAAAGGTCAGCAATAGATTTGAAGCATTACAAGAGCAACTATCAAACAACAGCCTGGACGACAGAGCATTGCCGAGAGAATACGCCCACATTCAAGAAACATCTGATAATATGCAAGAAGACAGACTACAGCTGGATTGTCACCAATGGCAGAAACAGCGTGCAAGACGTGTCAGAACCCAACATACACAGAAAACACCGGCTGACTGCACCCACTTGATAATTGGCGACTCTTTGATTGGAGGAATTTACAGCGACCGCATGTCCATATCAGACACCGACAAAGCCGCAACAATTCAGCTTCCAGGTGCAGGAGTAGAAAGACTAACAAACAGTATACGTAAACTGGAGGTTAATACAGCCATTAGAAAAACAACGATTCATACAGGAATACAAGACACTATGAAAAACCAAAGTATAACAATTTCTCAGTTAAGAACACTACTTGACTTACTACGTTACACTTTCCCAAATTCTACAGTTTTTTTCTCCTCCATCATACCACCAAGTTATGGCTCTCAACGTCGATTGGCCGACATAAACAATAACACCCTAGAGACTTTTTGCAATCGGTATCGTGTACACTTTATCAACAACACACCCTTCTTCACATCACAGACAGGAGCACCAAGGAAACGATTGTATAGAGACCAAATACACACAACAACATTAGGAACTAGTCTTCTTGCAAAGAACATTAAATATCCTGAAAGGGCAAAAAACCTGACCAACACACAAATGATAAATTCTGAAGAACCTAGGCCAACCCAGGCCAGCCGAAACTCCCCCATTTCACCAGGTAAACGTCTGCTGACATCTGACCCCCGACCTCCGGCCACTCAAGAATCACACATGCTACCAAGAATAAACCAACCCATCCTTCCTACCCCCATCTTAGCACGGGAAGGAGATAACTACCACAATAGTTTTCCTGCCCTCCCCTGCAAGGAGCCTGCGTTGCAAATATCGGCACACACACACGGCAGTAATACCACTTTGACACATCCCCCTCACGCCACAAATGGGCCACCTAGCAGACAGCAGGAAGTTCCGCATCATTGGGGTCCAGAACTTTACGCCAAAAATGGGTCACATATCAGACAACAACAGGTTCCGCATCATTGGAATCCAGAACTGCTACACTTGATGCAATTTAGTCCGGCCGCACTGAATCAAGCTTTTATGATGTCTCTACAATACAGACCTGTAAGATAGGATATGTATTAAACACTGAGCCCTATACGCAATATACCAGAAAAAGAGCTTCCTCTTTGAACTTTAACTGCTTACTATTTAGAGTTTTATCTCCCGTGTGGGATACCCAACTTTAAACAGGAACATTGACTTGTATAGTCATTTATTCATTCTTTCTGATAACAGCTGGTTACATAGCTTGCGAAGTAGTTCGAGCTACGTAATTGTATGTTCATACGCTTTAATTCTTTTTGTTCTGTATTTGCACTATACTTGTTGGTCTCATTAGTTATATCGTTATAATATTGTAATTTACATATCGATTTCTATTACTGGTATTTTGCAAATTAATGTAATTGTGTATTTTTATGATCTTGTATTTTTACCTAATTTTGACTAATTTACACTTACTTCTTGGGTGAAATGTCTGAGAAGTGGCAACATTGGCTCAATAAATCAGGAATACATTTTGGACACTTAAACATATGTAACTTATTCAACAAGCTGCCAGAGTTATCTTCTATTCTTAATCAAAATTTCCATGTATTCGGCCTTAGTGAAAGTAGACTAAATGAAAACATTTCAGATGAGGACATCTCTATTAAAGGGTACAAAGTGTTTAGAAGAGATCCCTGTAGGAAACAAGAGACAGGCATAGTAGCCTATGTTTCTAATCTACTAAATGTTCACCGTAGGCTAGACTTTGAAACTTGCGAAATAGAATGTATTTGGTTGGAGTTAAAACTTCGAAACATCACACCCCTGATAATTGGCTACCTCTATCGAAATCCCAGGGCTGGATACGTTTGGTACGAAAACTTCACTACCATGATGGATGTGGTTTTCGCTTCCGGGAAGGAAATTATACTACTCGGAGACTTTAACATTGACACCAACAAATCCCATATAATCTGGGGAAATATAATTGCATCATACAACTTCCAACAAATAGTAAAACAAGATACTAGAGTAACAAACTCATCTTCAACACTTATAGATCACATTTATGTAACTTGCTCGGACAACATCATAGAATACACCGTGCCCAATTGTGCAATGAGCGATCACTACCCAATATGCTGCACATGGTCTAAAAAAGGAATTAAAACTCCTAACCATAAACACATAACTGTAAAATACAGAAGCTACAAAAATTTCAACCAAAACGCATTTTTACAGGACTTGCTCAGTTCACCTCTAAACAATGTTTATCAGCTTCCAGACCCAGATGATGCTCTGGAATCCTGGATGAAGATCTTTATTGATGTGTTTGATAGACATGTGCCAATCAAGGAAGTTCGAGTAAAACATCACGTCAAACCACCTTGGATCACCCAGGAAATTCTTGAAATTATGAGAGACAGAGATAAGGCACATAAAAAGCGGGATCTCAGCACATACCGTACTCTTAGAAACAAAGTTCAATATACCATACGAAAAGAAAAGAAAAATTACTTTAAGAACTTAGTCATGGATAAAACAAATAGTAAGGACATATGGAAGGCAATTAACACCTTGACAAACAAGCATAACTACTCAAATTCATCACCATCAAATCCTATTTCATGCGACCAATTCAGTAACTTTTTTCAGAATGACATAGATCAGTTGAAGGCTACAATACCAAATTCTCCTTGCAACTTATCTTTACTGTCATCGTTTTGCCAGACTATATGCCCCCGAGATATCCTTTCTGACATACCGCTAATGACAGTCACTGAAGTACTCATTTACCTCAGTAAACTAAAAAACACAAACTCATCTGGGTTAGATGGAATCAGCAGTCGGATTCTCCGCTGTGCTGCGCCAGTGATCTGTGTATCACTAACCTATGTATATAATCAGTGTATCACCAAAGGTCACTTTCCATCAGCTCTCAAAATCGCTAAAGTGTATCCTCTCCTTAAATCTGGATTCATTGGACAATGGTCTCCCGAACAATTATAGACCCATTTCTTTACTATCATCACTATCAAAACCACTAGAAAAACACATCCATAAGGTAACATTACAGTATTTAGATAGCAACAAGCTTATAGTTGACAGTCAATCAGGATTTCGACCAAAATATTCTTGCCATACGGCCCTAACAAACATGATAGAAAATTGGCACCATAATATAAATAACAACAATCTATGTGGAGCTGTGTTTATCGATTTCAGAAAAGCATTTGATATGATAGACCATGCCATTTTAATTAAAAAACTAGAGACAATGAAAATTGGCCCTAATGTTGTGACGCTAATAACATCTTTTCTGTCAAACAGAAAGCAAGTAGTTTCATGCAATAAATCTCTGTCCCAAACCACTACCTTCAATACTGGAGTACCGCAAGGCTCTATTCTTGGCCCTCTATTATTCGCCATATATATTAATGATCTACCTTTGCATCTTTCGTCGTCCTGCGATCTATTTGCAGACGACTGTACAGTGTATACAAACGCTGAAAGCAGTAATTTGCTGGAGTCGTCTTTGCAACAAGAATTAAATAATGTAGTTAGGTGGAGCTATGCGAACCGTATGCAAATTAACATCACTAAAACAAAATCTATGTTATTAACAACAAGACAAAGACTTCAGACTCTAAATTCACACAGATCACTTCAACTTCACATCGATAACATGCCAGTAGAAAGTGTAACTGAGCACAAAACATTAGGCCTCATCATTGATAGAAACCTAACCTTTAATCCTCACGTTCAAGCGCTCACTAAACAAACAGCGAAAAAAGTCTACCAACTCTCCAAAATTAAAAATTTCCTTGATGAGGACACAAGGAAAATATTCTATACGTCACACATACAGACACATTTTGACTACTGCTCTACAATCTGGGACGGTTGTTCCAATTCAAGCACCAAGCGACTTTACTCACTCCAGAAACGGGCCATGAGATTAATTTATAGCAAACATTTAACTGAAAATCCTAGCCTGCATAAACGCCTTCAGTTACTACCACTCCGCAAACGTCTGCTTTTCAATAAGGCCAAACTAATTCACAAAATCCTACATCGGAATGCCCCAAACTACCTTTGGCCATTGTTTGAATATAATGCTAGACACAGTAAACGATTAAATTTATTACACCTTCCGAAGCCTAGGATAGACTTATACAAAACAAGCTTAACGTACTCTGCAGCTCAGCTGTGGAACAATCTTCCAGATGAAATAAAAGACATCATCAATCCCTATACATATAATCGCAAATTATTTGAACACTATCTCAGTACGGATTACCTTCCCCCTTAATAATAGAAGTAATAATATAATAAAACCCTAGTATAACAGCCAGTCCCCTTTTGGTAGTCCAGTATATTCCACGTAGCTAATAAATACCACACCAGTTATTACTATTACTGAGTCGTGTAGTATTTATTTTTAATTTTTTCAACATGCCTTTATAATGCATATATTTTATATTGTTGCTGTTTTCAGTTAGCCTTGAATGACGTGTGAATGGTATAATGTATGAAAGAGAGTGATAAAAGGGCAGAATGTTAGACGGGCCTGCGTGCCCAATTCTTAACCCTTTCAAAATAAAGTTTTGTTGTTGTTGTTGTTGTTGTTGTTTGTCTGCTGCCGCCTGTAACTCCTGGGCTGTTTGCTCCCTATCTCTCCCCTGTCTATATGCAAGGATATCATCTGCAAGTTTTAGTATCCTTCCAACCCCTGGTGCTTCTAGGTTTACAAACTTGCGTGTATACATGTTAAAGAGCACCGGTGAGATTACAGATCCCTGTGGCAGTCCCGGGGTTAAAATATGTGGCTCTGAGGTCCATGCACTCAGACGGAGAGCAACCCGACGAGAATGCAGGACGGCTGCTATCCAGTTAACCAACCAGAGATTGACACCCTTCTCCATCAGTGCGGCCATCAAAATATAATATCGAACTCCATTGTACGCATCCTCGAGATCAAGCGCTGCCGCCATCGTTTCCTGTCTACTCTGGAACCCCTCGTAAACGTCAAAAGCAAAAGTTGCTGCATTTGACCAGGTATCTTTTCCTGACCTTTAGCTCCCCAGGCCTCTTGGAAGTAGCTTCCCTCTTTCCAAGAACTCTTGCAGTCTCTGGTACTATTGGTGTTGGAACTATTCGCTGGCTGCTGAGGATGTGGACGGAGCGCTTATTGGAATGCCCCGAATGTTGTGATGTCGGTTCCTAAATCAATCAATCAATCAATCATTCAATCAATCAATCTTCTGTCCAATAGGGTTAATATAACTGGCATACCCATGGCAATAGTATTTGTCTGTATTTAGCTTCTGGGACATGAGGACATCAAAATCATATATTAGCCTCTCCAATACAGGACCTCTCTGCCTGGACTACGACAACTCCAGTATCCCACTCTTAGATGGTTGAAACCTAGTCTCTCCACTTTTCGTCTTGTTCTCTTAGCGCCTGCCCTCCTATTTCTATGCCTTTTTCTCACACCATTTCCTTGTCGTCTCCTCCTAACTCTCTCTTTGCTAGCCACTGAAGGATGTGTCAAGCTCAGAGCAGTGCTCCGTAGCTCCGTCGACGATTCCCGTGTTTAATTAATTCCATAAGTAAAGTTTGGATATTGCAGGAAATAACCTGTCACCCTAGCATTGCCTGCTTACTAGGGAAGAGGCAATATATTTCCCGCAGGAATCCATACGCCTGGTTTCGCGCCGCACCCCTGCCAGACGTCCAAAGTTCACTACTCGTTTACCCATCTCCATTCAGTTCTTCAGCATGCTGGTCCACCTTGAACTTCGGGGGTTTATAATCGGAGTTTTCCATCTCCTTGATTGGTCGCAGTAATAGCTAACGGGCCCAATCTACCCGGGTGCAAGAGGTTCCAGCGCCTCATTCCTGGCGAACACAGTAGATACATGTATACAGGGAACAAAACCAATATCATACAATATATATAGATACAAAACCGTCCATTTAAAAAAGTTATTGTGTCTCATCTCATCTCATCTCATCATGTTCCTCTTGTACCTTGCGGTGTCGAGGTGAAGTATAAGCTTCGTGAGAGTGCCCGATTATGGGCCTCACATATCGATATTCCCATGGACTCTGCTATTCCCTCCGTCCAACGCTTACGTGGTCTGCCCCTTCCTCTGTATCCATCTGGTCTGTACATCATTGCCTGTTGTGGTATGCTGTTGACTGGTAACCTACTTACATGGCCAAACCATTTGACTTGCTGCTTTCTAATAAAATCTAGTGCTGTTTTAACTCCCACTTTAGTCCTGATTTTTTCATTTCTGGTCTCTTCTTGATACATTGAGTGTTCTTTTCAGGAACCTCATTTCTGTTGTTGTGATTTTTCTTTTCTCCTTTTCAGTCATTGTCCAGGTTTGGCATTGGTAGCATAGAGTTGGTAGGAAGATTGTGTTGTAAAGTGCTTTCTTAGTAGTTATTGATACATGGTTGTTCTTTAGTATTGGTGCCATTTGTCAAATGAGTTGGTTTTGCCTTATTGCATCTATTTTCGATCTCGTCTTCTGATCTGCCATTTGATCATATTATACTTCCTAGGTACTTGAAACTTTTACTTGTTTCAAGTGTTGTTCGTTTAGGTGAATGGTTGTTGTTTGTTCTTCTTTACTTGTAGTCATTACCTCTGTTTTTCTTGTGATAATTTTCATGTTATGTTCCCTACACGTTTCGTTTAGACTTGGTCTGGTACTTGTTATTGTGTCACTGTTGGAAAAAGAACTATCACCGTACTTCACACATCGAGCTCTGTAGTATTGACACAACACCACCCATTTTACATTGTTATTGTGTCACCGTTGGAAACAGAACTGTCGCTGTATTTCACACAATGAGCTCTGTAGTACTGACACAACCCCATCCATTTTTCAATTGTATTACGCCACTGTTGGTAACAGAACTTTCACTGTACTTCACACATTGAGCTATGTAGTACTTACACAACACTACCCATTTTACAAAGTTATTGTGTCACTTCTTGTGGAAAATTGTTGCACAAGTGTGTGGCAGAGTATGCTAAGCTTGTTTTATATGAGTCTATTCTGTTTTAGGGACGGAGTATATTTAGCCGTTGGCTATATCTTACGTTATATTTGAACAACGGCCAAAGGCAGCTTGGAGAATTTCGAAATAGGATGTTGTGAATTAGTTTAGCCTTATTTAAAAGTAATCGCTTGTGGAGTGGCAGTAACTGAAGACGTTTATGTAGGCTAGAATTGTCTGTAAGCTTATCACCGTTGATTAAACGCACTACCTTTTTCTGGAGTGAATACAGTTGTTTTACTATTGATTTGGAGCATCCATCCCTGAGTGTGGAGCAATAATCAATATGTGTTTGTATGTGGGAAGTATAGAATATCTTTCTTGTGTTTTTGTCAAGAAAAGTTTTAATTTTTTCAAGTTGGTATACTTTTATGGCTATTTGTTTAACTAGAGCATGAACATGGGAATTAAAGATTAGATTCTACTCTATGATAAGACCCAGTGCCTGGTGCTCAGTTACACTTTCTGTAGGCGTGCTACCAATGTGCAGCTGAAGAGTTCTCTGCAAGTTTAAAGTGGGAAGTCTTTGCCTGGTTACTATTAACATAGATTTTGTTTTAGAAATGTTAATTTTCATTCGATTTGCATGACTCCAGTTAACTACACTATTTATTTCCTGTTGCAAGAATAATGCTAGTTCTTTTCAATCAATAGCGATTGTATATACTGTGTAGTCGTCTGCAAATACATAGCAGGGCGACGACAGATATAAGGAAGATCATTTATATAAATGGCAAATAACAGAGGGCCAAGTATAGACCCCTTGGGTACTCCAATATTAATTGTAATGGCTTGAGATAAAGATGTATTGAGTGATATTACTTGTTTTCTGTGTAATAAAAATTATTTTTATTAATGTCACTATATTAAAGCTTACTTTCATTGTTTTTTGTTTTTTAATTAGAATATTATGATCTATCATATCGAATGCTTTTCTGAAGTCTATAAACACTGCTCCACATAGAGTTTTGTTGTTAATATTTTGATGCCAGTTTTCTATCAAGTTTGTTAGGGCCGTATGACAAGAATATTTTGACCCAAATCCTGAATGTCTGTCAACTTAGTTTGTGGCGAACTAAGTGCTCTAGTGTTGTTCTGATAACGTGCTTTTCTAGCAGTTTTGGTTGTGAAGATAGTACGGAAATTGGCCTGCAATTACTCATGAGACGGTCGTCTAATGTACCAGCTTTTAAATGATGATAAACGTAAGCGATTTTACAGTCTGATGGGAAGTGAGCTTTGGTGAGACATCCACTATATATAAAAGTTAGTGACTCGCAGATAGCCGGCGCAGCGTAGCGAAGGACCCGATTACTGATTCCATCTAGTCCTGATCAGTTATTGTTTTTCAGGCTACTGAGATTATTGAATACTTCAGTGGTCGTCAATAGTGGTATGTTGGAGTGAATGTCTCCATAGCATTTCTTCTCACAAAATGGTAATATGTCAGGAATGTCATGAGGCTCATCTGGTATTGCAGTTTTCAATTGATTTATGTCGGACTGAAAAAATCTACTGAATTGATCACATGTGATATGATTTGATGGTAATGATTGCGATTACTTGTGTTTGTCAAGGTATTAATTGCTTTCCATATATCTTTAGTGTTGGTTTGATCTATTATTGCGTTCTTAAAATAGTTCTTCTTATCCTTTCGAATAACATATTGGACTTTGTTTCTCAGACTACGGTACATGATTAGATCTCTATTTTTATGTGCATTTTCCCGGTCTCTCATAAGTTCAGCTACCTCATGTGTGAGGTATTCTGTATTGTATACTTACAATACAACCAGTAACAGAGACAATAGTATTTATATAGAGAAAGTAACAATTAACATTGCGTTTTTAAAAGGGTGAATTCCTGTGAGAACTTAACAATTATCATGGTGTTTTCCAAATGGTGAATTTCTGTGAGAAATTAACAATTAAAATTTTGTTTTTCAAAATGACAGTAAACATTATTTTACTGTACAAGGGTTATCAGATCACATAACTTTTAGTGACATATTAGTTACACTGTGTGTGTCGGATTCATGGTCAGTATCGGACTACATCCACCATTGGTGACCAGGCATCCGGACTATCCAAAAGCCACGGGAGGAAGTCGACACCTGGCCGGAGAGACGCATCATTTGGTGAGGTCCCTCTGTACCTGATCTATGGTGCTGTTGTGCGGCCGGTACTGTGATGAAAGCAGACTTGATCCTGAGCTGTTCGGTCTGATTCTGCATACACACTTGATTATACGACAGACATTCTACACACACACTTTACACATACCTGACACTTTTCTTTATTAAATTAATTTGTCATTTTGTTAAAAGCTAGAGTTGTGTAGTATGTTTTGGAAAAGAATGAGAGGGGGCATGGTCCAGTGGTAAGAAGAAGAAGAAGAAGAAGAAGAGAGAGAGAGAGAGAGAGAGAGAGAGAGAGAGAGAGAGAGAGAGAGAGAGAGAGAGAGATCCAAGGACTGATGGGGTGTTGTGGACAGAAATCCAGGAGATCCTCAAGATAATGATATGGGGTTAAAAGAATGTGGGTGTTGATTCCCCTCACCCCAGGGACGACACTTATTACGACATGCACGTTGATGTGTTATCATAATAGTTATATGTTTTGGGTGGGGCCCAGCTTAACCAAGATTTCCCAAGTGTGAATCAGCTGCTTGGGAATTACATGCTTCGGTTACATTCTGCGGTTGGGTCGGTGGATGACACATTCTGTAAGGCTTTAACTGTTTTTCTCAGATGCAAATTTCCTCTCGCTGGAGGAGAAGAAGAAGAAGAGGAAGAAGTAGAAGAAGAAGAAGAAGAAGAAGAAGAAGAAGAAGAAGAAGAAGAAGAAGAAGAAGAAGAAGAAGAAGAAGAAGAAGAAGAAGAAGAAGAACAAAAGAAGACGAAGAAGAAGAAGATGAAGAAGAAGAAGAAGAAGAAGAAGAAGAAGAAGAAGAAGAAGAAGAAGAAGAAGAAGAAGAAGAAGAAGAAGAAGAAGAAGAAGAAGAAGAAGAAGAAGAAGAAGAAGAAGAAGAAGAAGAAGAAGAAGAAGAAGAAGATATCTTCTTTGGAGAAGAAGAACAAAAATATCTTTGGTGGAGTGTATTATGTAACTTTATGAGAATCACAGCATGGTTTATATTGATATCTACAACATGTATGCAATTATTCTAAATCATTACACAAATTCGATAACGAATAGTAGTAAACTCCCCACTTTCGCTTAACACAGAGTATAGTCTTGAAATGTGTATTTTTCGAGATTTAATGCATTCTAGCAATGGTATCGCGTGAATGTTTACAAATCGGGTCACTGACCTTGAGTGCAATTATCTCCCCAAAATCCGTGACAGCAGTCTTCTGTGGTATAATCCTCCCTACACGAGACCCGGCAAGTTTTGACTCCATACCCGATATATGGACAAGGTTGCATGTTCACTGGAACAGAAATGCAGGTGTTCATGTATATGTTAGGGACATTGTAACAGAGATTGTACCTCTTGCATTGGACTATACAGTCACCAGCGGCGCTGTCAGGAGCCATCCCAGCGGCACAACTCTATAGTCCTACAGGACTGAAAGAGACCCTTATATATATATATATATATATATATATATATATATATATATATATATATATATAGCTCGTAATCTCGCATACACCCGTTCGAAAGATAACTGCGGGCAATTTGGCAGCATACCGCCTTGCGGTTGATTTTTACGAAATGAATGGTATGTGTGGCGGTTGTTCATATATATATATATGCATGTTTTAAGGGGCAATAGACATAATAATGTATATTGAGGACCAATAGGAGAAATATTTGTAGATTCATCTAGAGTTGTATTATCTAGAGAAATCATTGTCTGTCACGACTCTGCAGTCATCTCTGTCATCTGTTATTGTAATGAAGTTGACGGAGCTTAGATTATTATTTGTTGCGCATCCGGTTTACCGTTCACGTTCATCTCTCACTGTCCCTTCTGCCGCTTTGCCAAGTATCTCCCATTCATTTTACTTGCTCTTTCTTTTCATTTTGATGAACGATACTTTAACACTCGTAGGTATGAGTGTGGAAGTGTGTGATTGTTTGTTCTACCTCCACCATATCATTGCTCTTAATTATTAATAATTTTCTCTTTAAATTTGCTTATTGCTCTTAATTTATATATATATATATATATATATATATATATATATATATATATATATATATATACTATATATATATATATATGTGTATGTATATGTGTGTGTGTGTGTATGAGAGAGAGAATGTGTGTGTGCGTGTGCATGTGTGTGTGTGTGCTTATATATAAATAAGTGTTTATGCAGACCGCCTTGTGATGGTTCCCATGCAAACGTTTAGTGCAAGTCGTTCAGCAAGCAATGAATAACCACTGAACGTAAACTTGCCAAGAAATCACAAACAGTCCAAAAACGCAGAAGTTGACTGCTTCGTTCTGTAAAGAATTTACAACTAAATTTGTTTACCATCATAACATGCAACATATGCATCATAGTCATCATTAACATCATGTGAAATGTCTGACACCTCATGCATTGAAGGGTGTCAATAGACCTTTGTCCTGTGTGTTTCATGTAAGTTTGCCCTCTGATTGTCTTCGATGTCACTTTGTCAACCTTTCTAGTATGTACTCATTCCGTCTGTCTCGTCTCTATCAGCCTTCATCTTTCCGACTGGCACATCAATCTTTAGACATTCTTATATTAAAATGTTCTCCAAACAAGTCAGTTCTATTGTCCTATAGTGAGTAATCACATTTCTTTGTGGTCTGGTCTTGTGCAGGACATGGAGGCTGGAATTCGTAGTTGCCCTAGGAATTCTCAGTATCCTACGTAGACACCACATCTGTGTGGCCTCCAATAACCATATGCATACCATCTGTGACGTAGTGTTGTCATCCAGCAGTGCTCTCCAAGAAAACGTTGCCATAAGTGCTACCAAAATGGAAGAGACAGGCCGGCTATTAAACATCAAAGACGGGAAAACTGAAACAAACTTTAGTTTCAAATGCGTCTCATTGATTGGCTGAGTTTCTGGCTAAGATGTGACTTGGCCTGACAAAGGAAACGCCGGTCACTCGCCATGTTATCTTCAAGTTAGAGGATCCCTCCATTGGGCTAATGGAGGTATTTTAATCGTCCATTTATCCTCCCTGCGCTTTGGGTAAGCATAACATTGTCTTATAATATGTGTTATAAAGTGCCTTGATGCAACTAGTATCCTGGTTGATGTGAATTGTGAAAACTGGTGGGAAATTCGAGTTTCATTGAAACTTTGACCAGAGTTTCGCCGTCTACACGACACCATCTTGTCCAACCGGTTCCCCTTAATTCTTGCAATCTCATTTTGCTATGAGTCATCTTTCTGATATGCTTTATGAATATATCTTACTATAAAATGCATATCATCTGCAAATTGAGTCTGTGTCTATGTCGAAGAGTCACGCGGCCTAGATGGTATCAGTAATAGAATTCTTCGTTGTGCTGCCTCCAGTCATTAGTGAGTCCTTAACGTTCATATATAACCAGTGTCTGTCCAAAACTACTTTCCATCTGCATTTAAAATTGCTAATGTGTATCCTCTAATTAAAAATGGCTCAATCGATAATAGCGTTTTGGGTAATTATAGACCTATCTCCTTACTATCGTCGCTATCAAAGCCACTAGAAAAACACATTCATAAAATAACGTTACACCTTTCAATTAACAACGACCTAATCATTGACAGTCAATCTGGGTTTCGACCTAAATATTCTTGCCATAGTGCTCTAACTAAAATGACCGATAACTGGCAACAAGTCGTGTCCTTCAACAACTGTCTATCAAAACCCACACAACTTTATATTGGTGTGCCTCAGGATTCAATACTAGGTCCGCTGCTTTTCTTCAGCTTATATTAATGATCTTCCTTTATATATCAACACAACTGGTGATCTATTTGCAGACGACTGTACTATATATACTAGTCAAGAAAATCGTAGTGAATTAGAGAATTCTTTACAAAAGGAACTTGATAATCTTACAAGATGGAGCAATGAAAACCGCATGCAAATTAACATCGACAAAACCAAATCCATGCTAATAACGACCAGACAAAAACTACAGACACTAGCCATAACTGGATCACCGCTCGAACTCCGCATGGGCACGTTACCTATAGTTAATGTGACTGAACATAAAACACTAGGGCTTTTAATAGACAGCCATTTGAACTGGAGCTCTCATGTTCACGCTCTTACCAAGAAAATAGCACAAAAAGTTTACCAACTTGCTAAATTCAGCACTTCCTGGACGAAAGCACACGAAAAATATTCTATACATGCTATATCCAATCACATCTCGATTACTGTTCCACAGTTTGGGATGGTTGCCCTAAATCTAATTTAAAACGACTATGTTCTCTACAAAACCGCGCTATTCGTCTGGTTTCTGACATAAAGCACGTTGAAAGTAATAATTTGTACAGTCATCTAAGACTTCTACCACTACAAAAGCGCTTCCTTTTCAACAAAGCCAAATTAGTGAATAAAATTATATCTCAAAATACCCCAGAGTATCTTCTGCCGCTGATTCAATCTAATGCAATGAACAGCAAGCGCCTAAATTTGTTACATGTCTCAAAGCCTAGATTGGACCTATACAAAACATGTTTCGCCTATTCTGGTGCTCACTTATGGAATGATCTGCCCCCAGATCTGAAAACTCCAATGAGTCCCTACACATTTAACCGAAAACTCTTTCAATACTTAATCCATACCGACTATATGCCACCATAATTCAGTTACTGGTATAATTGATCAGTATAATTGTTCATTATAATTGTTAACTATAATTGTTCACTATATATGTGTGTGCGTGTGGGAGCGAGCGAGAGAGAGAGAGAGAGAGAGAGAGAGAGAGAGAGAGAGAGAGAGAGAGAGAGAGAGAGAGAGAGAGAGAAGGAGAAAGAGAGAGAGAGCGAAAGTGGGTGTCAGAGAGAGGGAGAGAGTGTGTGCGCACGTGCATGCGTGTGTGTGGAGAGAGTGATTGAGCGAGAAATGGTGGGGGAATGTGTCAGTGCATGCATTCGTACGTGTATGTGTGAGAGTGAGTGAGGGAGTGTATGCGTGCGTGCATGCGTTCATGTTCTCGTTTCAATTGACATCTTTTTATCGGTCAGAATGTTTTTCGTCTTGCTAAAGGCTACTTTCGCCATGGCGATTCTTGTTCTAATCTCTTCAAGGCATCTCCCATCAGATGTTATGACTGTTCCGAGATAATTGTACCGATTCACTTGTTGAAGAATATTCCCATTTACTTGCATATTACATTGTGGTACTTCGTTCTTCCTAGTGACGACCATAACCTGTGTCTTCTTACAATTTAATTCCAACCCCAGCTGCTCACTGTGGACAATAACCACGTCTACTAATTGTTGCAGATCCTGTGCATTGTCTGCAATCAATACTGTATCATCTGCATATCTAAGGTTATTCAAGATTATACCGACTGGGATTATGGCCAGACATATTGGATGGGTTTGTGAAGGAGAGGGATTTATCTGCACTCACATAGGATAGTTCCAGAGATTGACTTGTTAGATAGATGTTCCTTATCTATTATCTTTTTATTAATTGATTTTCTTATTGGGGTTGTGACACATGTTGTTTATTGTGAATCTTTTTGGACGGAGGATTTGGGGGTGGGGGGATATGTTCTGTTTGTCTGCTTTTGTTACATACATGTACTTGAAATTTTTTTTTTTTTTTCATGAGAGTGGCATCATGGGTCAGCCTACAGCATGTCCTGCACCAAGGGTATTACAGTAAACTGTTTTCCTTAGGTTTAACAAGGCCTTGAAATTAATTTCATCGTGAACATCTTGTTCCAACCTTGATGTTTGTAGTCAATGTATGGTTGTTGTTTTGTCAAACTGTGGTTGTTCCCATCTGTTATGCAATACAGTGGTTCATTATGTTGTTTTGTCTAACAGTGGTTGCCCCATCTGTTATGTCATACTATTGTTGTACATGGCAGTTGATATCCGTCATAGTTTATATGTGTGTGGGAGATTGAGGTGAAGCGGGTGACTTACGTATAGAAAACCTTCAGTGGGGGACATAGTGATCTTCTGTTTTCTGTAGTAGAATTCCCGGATCTCCCTGCCTTCTACAGGAACCAATTCTTCTATATTAGTGTTGAACTTGTACCTTTTTATGCCTTGTTCAATGCTTGGGGGTTTTGCGCCAGTATATGGTTCTTCTAGAGTGCTGTTTGGTAATGAGACCCCATTCCATCCGGAATAACCCCAGCCAACTTGTCCTTATTCTAATGTATTATCTTTACACCTCACACCGTCAAACACTTTAGAAACTAGATTTACGAGTGAAAGCAAGACAATGAAAACATGACTTTACCAAGGACACTTCCCCAACGACATGGACGAAATGCAAACATGCAGGGTTGACATTCTGATTGGCGCGTGCGATTGTGTGTCTGCTTGCAAACCCTCTCAGCTTGAGCTGGGGTGGTCATGCCTGCCTCTACAGACGCAGACTTTGCATCCTCTGTGGTAATAGAGTGGTCAGTCTGTGCTTTAATCCCTGATACAGCAAGAATGCTTAACAATCCCACAGTAAGTATCAGCTTCATTAGATTCCCATGCCAGAGATGTGGCCGATCTGTTAGAAAATGGGACATGTTGCCGCAGATGTCCAGTTATTGTAGACTAGATCACGGGGTCACCCTGTTAACAATAGGATAACCAAAGCAAAATTCGTTATATATTTGCAACCATGTATGTTTCAGACATGCATTAATTGTTCTGTCAACCATGCAAGTTTCAGACATTCATTATTTGTTCCGTCAACCATGTAAGTTTAATACATACATCACTTCTTCTATCAACCATGTAAGTTTCAGACATGCATTAATTTTTTCTGTCAACCACGTAAGTTTCAGACATACATTATGTGTTCTATCAACCCTGTGAGCTTAACACATACATTATGTGTTCTGTTTACTGAAGCAGCGAAACTGCTTGTAAGGATTAGGGTCCAGTTTCAAAACTAAGCAGTTGTCCAGTTATTGTTGCCGCCATCACGGCTCTAGAATGAGTTTAGTCTCATAAAATAGGTTTCGTGTATATTGTAGAATTTATTAGAATTTTCTAAAACAGGAAACACGGCGATAAATGAAACTGGTAGCCTCACCTCATTTTGTCGTGACCTAAAATATTAAATAAACTAGTATTTCTCTCCCTAGAGGCAGTATCTGTCATTCGATTACCCGTACACCAGTGTTTCATTCAGGCACATGTTCTTTGTTGAATTTTGTGAAATGTTCAAACGTGTTGGCTTCACACACATTGCTGGTTCTGTTTAGTGACGTTTGTAACACTGCTGCTTGTGCACTAATCGATGAGCTAAAGGTAAGGATAATCTCACACCAGATACAGCCCTAGAGCCTTCACACATTTTAGGTGATGAGATACTGTTGCTGGGTGAACAGTTTCTGTCTTCGCAGCCTTTCCGCTCCACACAATTAATTCTGATATTTATTCATTTGGTGAAAATTGCTCGATCCTAGAGTGGTCCTGACCGGGAAAAGGCGTGTATGACGTTGAACACACACCACTGGCTTGGGGTTTGGGGGAGGGGTGTGGAATCGGTGGGCAAGTGGCCTAACCATTATGTATGATTCATTACCTCAGTTCTTCTTCTTCTTCTTCTTCTTCTTCTTCTTCTTCTTCTTCTTCTTCTTCTTCTTCTTCTTCTTCTTCTTCTTCTTCTTCTTCTTCTTCTTCCTCTTCTTCTTCTTTTCTTCTTCTTCTTTCTTCTTCTTCTTCTTCTTCTTCTTCTTCTTCTTCTTCTTCTTCTTCTTCTTCTTCTTCTTCTTCTTCTTCTTCTTCTTCTTCTTCTTCTTCTTCTTCTTCCTCTTCTTCTTCTTTTCTTCTTCTTCTTTCTTCTTCTTCTTCTTCTTCTTCTTCTTCTTCTTCTTCTTCTTCTTCTTCTTCTTCTTCTTCTTCTTCTTCTTCTTCTTCTTCTTCTTCTTCTTCTTCTCTTCTTCTTCTTCTTCTTCTTCTTCTTCTTCTTCTTCTTCTTCTTCTTCTTCTTCTTCTTCTTCTTCTTCTGCTGCTGCTGCTGCTGCTGCTGCTGCTGCTACTATTATTACTACTACTACTATTATTATTAATACTTCTACTACTACAACTATAATTCGGTTTAGAATGTCTCCTGTATACACTGTGTTGTCGTCCGTAAATATTGTTATTCTCAATAGACTTTTACATCTAAGTTGCTTCGTGCTGCGTTAGAATACACAGGAACAACCCTTCTCAGTACTATTTGGTATAGTGATCTAGTATATGTGCCGCAGTACCAGGTGTTTGCCACATGTACACATTGCTGTTGAAACTATTTCTAGCTGTCTGTATCTGTGAATGTTGAGCCTGTAGGTTGTTCTCTCTAAAGATAGCAACGTATCCAGTCCTGTCATATAGAAAATATTACCTTCCGTTACAGGATGCATGGATTTTCGTGTGTTTCTATCAGAATTCCTATTGGTAATATGTGACTGGAAGATATGGTTGTTGTTCCCATGCGTCTTGTTTTGTCACTTGTGTCAGCCCTTTCAGTTCCCGCTTACCGTAATGGGATGGGATACCCTGTAGTATAGTTCTACGCAGTTGTTCATATCTGCCACAGACGATCATGTAGTCGGAAGAGCTTAGTTAGTTGGTTAGTTAGTTTGTTGGTTACTTAGTTATTTAGTTTTTTTTTTTTGTTTATTACTACGTTAGACAGTTAGTTTCTTGGTTACTTAGTTAGATAGCTAGTTAACTAGTTAGTTGAATAGTTAGTTTATTAGTTGGTTGGTTACTTAGTTAGTAACTTAGTTAGTTAATTAGTTGATTGGTTGGTTAGTTAGTTGGTTATTTAGTTGCTTAGTTAGTTGGTTGGTTAGTTACTTAGTTAGTAAGTTGTTTGGTTAGTTACTTAATTAGATATGGAATAGACAGAAAAAGCAGGATATAACAATATGAACTGGAAACAGATAGGTATATTAAGCTCCAGCGAGAAGAAACGTACTAACCATCAACACGTTGCACACACCTTACAAGGAAATCCATCTCGTATCCCGAAATAGTAAATTATCCCTCGATCAGGAAATCAACATCAGGATTGGCAAGGCAGCAACAACAATGAACATGTTAGCAAAAAGAGTCTGGGAGAACAGGAAGCTTACTGCCAAAACAAAAGTCCTCGTCTACCAAGCCTGTGTCTTTAGTACTCTTCTTTATGGCAGTGAAACCTGGACAACTTACTCACGCCAAGAGAAACGTTTAAACAGCTTTCATATGCGGTGTCTGCGAAGAATACTTGGTATTAAGTGGCAAGACAAAATCACAAATACTGAAGTATTGGAAAGATCAGGTTGTGTGACGGCGTATTCCATGCTCAGTCTTCGTAGACTTAGATGGATAGGACACGTTAGGAGAATGGATGATGGTAGAATACCAAAGGACATCTTTTTTGGTGAATTACAGATGGGTAAGAGATCTCAGGGTCGGCCTCTACTACGATACAAAGATGTGTGTAAGCGGGACATGATTGATACAGGCATTGATAATTGCACAATGGGAGCACGTCGCCGCTGAACGTGTTGCATGGAGGGCAACTATCAGAAATGGAATAAAGACAAAGGAGAAAATGATTGCAGATAAAGCACACACAGAGCGTGAGAGACGTAAGATGGTGCAAAATGGTGGAAATGACCATGTTTTCACATGCACCTACTGTGGGCAAACATTTGCAGCAAGAATTGGCCTTACCAGCCACACTCGCCATCGCCATGGATCGTAGTTATTGCCATATGACAGTTATTAAGCCTTTTTGAAGCACAATGTACCAAACTATCGTCTGTCAAGACGGAAAGGTGCCAATGATCCCGAAATACAGGTGAAAATCCGAAATCAGAAGCACTCAATAAATATATAAGTGTGTGTCGTATTGTTCGCGTTTGTGTGTTTTTTATTTTATTATATTATTCATTTTATATATTTATTGAGTGCTTCTGATTTCGGATTTTCACCTGTATTTCGGGATACGAGATGGATTTCATTGTAAGGTATGTGCAACGTGTTGATGTTTAGTACGTATCTTCTAGCAGGAGCTTAATATACCTATTTGTTTCCAGTACATATACTTAATTAGATGGTCAGTTTGTTAGGTATTTTGATGGTTATTTAGTTACTTAGTTAGGTAGTTAGTTTATTAGCTAGTTCAATAGTTAGTGGTTTGGTTGGATAATTAGTTAGTTAGTTAGTTGATTAGTTAGTTCGTTAGATACCTAGTTATTTAACTGGTCACTTATTTAGTTAGTTAATTAGTTAATTAGTTAATTAGTTAGGTAGTTAGTTAGTTAGTTAGTTAGTTAGTTAGTTAGTTATTTAGTTAGTTCGTTCGTTCGTTCGTTCGTTCGTTAGTTAGTTAGTTAGTTAGTTAGTTAGTTAGTTAGTTAATTAGTTAGTTAATTAGTTAGTTAGTTAGTTAGTTAGTTAGTTAGTTAGTTAGTTAGTTAGTTAGTTAGTTAGTTAGTCGCCGATTTTCCCCAATCCCTCCTACATATTATTCAGCGTCCGGCGGCTATTAGCGCCAGTTCTGTGTTGGTTGATATTCTCCGAGCTCTCGTGCCTGGTCGTGCAAAACCTTACATCTAAGTATGTAATTCTAGACATCGATGTTGATTCACTACGTCAAAGTCCGGCTTCCGCCACATCTCTCAACGTCTTAAGAGCTTGTTGGGTGTGAGTGCTTGAGTACAGATAGGCCATAATTAAGAATTACTACTGCATGTATATTGCCATTTGATTGTACGGGTTCTTCATCTGTGGAGTTGACATTGTTCTGACATCGGAATCAGTTGCCGTCATATGTTCCAGCTGCCATACTTACAGCTATGCTGGCTATGTCTGGATTTTATATATAAACGCTTCTTGTGCTTTTAAGACTGGCAAAGAAAGAAGTACTTATAGGCACAAATATGTTTGAGAGTTGTTCATTGATCAATTCACTCGTTCATTCAGCCATGTAACTTGTCCGCCTTCCATCTGTCTGTTGCTCGTCTGTTTATCAGTCTGTCTGCATTAAAGTCATCAACCAAGACTCACTCAGAACAATTCGTCCACCTTTAAACACAACAATCAACAAACTAGGAGTATAATAATAACGGATTACCTGTAGCACGAAGATACTATGGACATGTACTATCAAAATGGAGCCAAACGTAATTTCAGTTAGATCCGAGCATTATTATAAGTTACCGAAGTTAGCTATTGTGCCCTCCAAGATTCTAAGTTACTGAAGATTAGCATTATTTTAATCCAAGACTATAAATAGCTGAAGTTAGCATTGGTACCATCCAAGATTATAAGATACTGAAGTTAGCACATGTGCCATTCAATATTATAAATTACTGAAGTTTGCACTATTTTAATCCTTGACTATAAGTAGCTAATGTTAGCCATTGTGCCACCCAAGACTATACTTGACTGAAGATGGCACTGCTATTACACAAGACTATACGTTGCTAAAGTTCGCACTGGCGGCACCCAAGATTATAACTTACGTAAGTTATCCAGCCGAATGGAGAACAGAGAGCCGTATATAATAGAATGTAAACTAAACCACTATCATACTCTTTACGGTGGTGTGTGGTAAAAAGCGCAACTCTGACTGTGTTCGGGCCAAAGAAGAAAAGACTGACAAAGAAAGAAAAGATCTCGCCGCCCCCAACATACAAGAACAAGGAAATTAAAAGGAAGAGGATTATCAGGGTTCCAGAGACATGTGTCAGAACTTTAGCACTGGTGATATCTAGGACTAAAAGTTACTGAAGTTAGCATTAGTGCCATACAAGACTATAAGTTACTGAAGTAAGTATTGTAGCCACCTACGATTATAAGTAACCGAAGGTATCACTATTTTCATCCAAGACTATACGTTACAAAAGTTAGCACTGGTACCATCCAAAAATATAAGTAACTGATGTTACCACAATTGCCATCCAAGATGATAACTTACTGAAGACAGCACTGGTGCCATCCTGGACTATAAGATAATGATGTTAGCTCTAGTGTCATCACATACTTTAACTTACTTAAATTAGCATTAGTGCCATCTAAGACTATAGCTTACTTAAATTATGACTGGTGCCATCAAAGAATCTGACTTGCATAATTTAGGACTTGTGCCATCCAAGATTTACGCTACTGAAGTTAGCACTAGTGTCATCCAAGATTATAACTTACTTATATTAGTATTGGTACCATCAAAGACTATACGTTACTGAAGTTAGCTTTAGTGTCATCAAAGACTATAACTTACTTAAATGAACATTGGTGCCACTCAAGACTATAAGTTACTGATGTTAGCACTGGTGGCACCCAAGAGCCAGTGGCTGGCATGTGTTGACGTCTCCGAGCTGTGTTGGGTTTATAACAGATCACTCCCACACGAGCCGTGTGCATGTTATAGTCCCAGCACCTCACCTCAAGCTGACAGTTTGCGATTTAATGCACCAACACATAAAGCCTTCAGTAAAGGAAGTCAGTTGTTGGCATATTTCCTTTTCTATATAACACAATGAATGAATCACCGAACAACGAGAAGTAGATTGTGAGCTTTACTAATGCACGACTACAAGAAATAAAATGAACGTTGCGGCCAAAGCCGTCGTCAGCACAGATCATACAAACAAAAATAGACTAACAAATACACGAAAGAGACTACATGAACATATTAATTTCACTTATCTGTTTTCTTGCTTGCGCGGCTATCCGTGAATGTAACACAACAACTCCCCGGCTTAGTTCGTTGACCTTTAATTTATGTTGATGCAAGTGCTGTTTTAGTTAAAAACAATGTAAGTTAGTTGGGAGGGTGAGACGCAATAGTTCCAAGCACGGCATGTTAGAAGAAGTGTTTATGGTTGCGGACACTGGCTTACACTGGAGGTAATTCTGGCGACTCTCCAAAGATCTAAGAACGCTATTCAGGCTAAGACGGCATTCAGCAAGATGATACTAGCAATATGTCAGAAGCTGACATGGAGGACATGTCCACAAAATTCAATGCAAGAACCCAGAGAATTTAGATAAGGGATAGGTTTCTGTAAATATGTCTGATGTCCCTATCTAAACAACACATTGATCATGCACAGAAAGGCGGCTACAGCTGGCTATACCTAACAAAAAGGGTTGGCTTCTGTAGCAGATTATTGCACGTAGACCAGCAGGTGACTTCCAGAGGAATCTCATGTTCCCATTCACTGTTGTAGAATATCACATTGAGAGGATATGGCAGACAGGCGTCTTCGAGGATGTGCCTGTAAGTGTGGACACACGTGCTAGTACTGACAGACATCAGGATGTGCCTGTAAGTGTGGACACACAGTACAGTACTGACAGACATCAGGATGTGCCTGTAAGTGTGGGCACACGTGCAGTACTGACAGACATCAGGATGTGCCTGTAAGTGTGGACACACGTACAGTACTGACAGACATCAGGATGTGCCTGTAAGTGTGGGCACACTTGCTAGTACTGACAGACATCAGGATGTGCCTGTAAGTGTAGGACACACGTGTAGTACTGACAAACATTAGGATGTATTCAAGTGACTCCCTTTTGGGGATGCTATCATCATCATGTGGCAAATCATTTACTGAATGTCGCCCTCATCACAGACCAGACTCTCGATCTCTTGCCAGTGTGTCTGCTTCATGCATGTTCATGCCAGTGCCCCTGTAATGTCCAATGTCCACGATCATGTTGATCGGCCACCGATGTATGTTCCAGAAACCTCGATTTCTATTGTCGCTATTTCTAGGCCACAGTGACGTGTGGTAGGGGATAATTATTTCAGTTTCCAACATTCTTCGATGCGTTTTATTTAGTGTTTGCAACTTGTAAAACGTCATAATGTTCTTGTATTCTTTCGCAAAAGCTTAATATTCTACATTATGTCTCCATACATGGAATAGCTGTAACCCCTTCCACCACCCCCGTTCCAGTGGATGTAACTGTTATTCGTCTGACCTGATAACAGTACAGTAATATCTGACAAAACCCTCTCCTTAATCACTAGCTTAATTCAACGTAACAATCACAAAATAATTTAATGGGTAGGGAGAACATTTTCCCACTCCACGAAAAGGTTTCTTTTGTATTGACCGGTAGAAGGAAGAAATAAGGTTGCCAACGCGATGCAAGAAGAACATCATTATATGGTTAAGTGATGTCATGATTGTAGAAAAAAACATCACTTCTGTCACGTCTGTAGGAAAAACACCACTTCTGTCACGTCTATAGGGAACATCATCGTATATAAGAACATTTTTGGATTATTAACTGTTGTCACGTTTATAGTGACATCATCATATCAATAACTGTTGTCACGTCTACAAGAACATCATCATGCCATTAACTACTGCCACATCCATGGAAATATCATCATATCGTTAACTACTAACATGTTTATGGGAATACCATCACCTCAATAAAAGATGTCACGTCTATCGAAATATCATAATATCGTTAACTACTGTCACGTCTCCATCCGTCATGTGCCATGCCGAAAAGCGTGGGCGGTCATGTTCTGCCATCTCACTCGATCAACAGAATCGTGGATCAGCTCCATGTTCCTGTCTCGACCATGCCATGCGGCCAAGCCATCCAGGTATTTACTTCTCTGTCTTCCCCTTGGTCTCTTCCCTTCGATCTTGCCAGTTGTCACCAAGTTCTCCAAGTCATTTCTTCTCATAACATGTCCAAATAATTTTGACTGTCTACGTTTAATGACTCTAATCAGTTTACGATCTTCATTTGTCTCCTGTAGTACTTATTTTCCACAGCCATCAGATGTTTTTCAGCTTGACTGCTCATTGTCCAAGTTTTACATAAGTACATATATAGTAACATAAACACATCATTAACTACTGTCACGTCCATAGTAAGATAATCACATCGTTAACTACTGTCACGTCCATAGGAACATAATCACATCATTAACTACTGTCACGTCCATAGTAACATAAACACATCATTAACTACTGTCACGTCCATAGGAACATAATCACATCGTTAACTACTGCCATGTCTATATCAAGCTCGGTATCTTTCAGAAGCGAGTGACATGGATCTCCCTAAAATCGTTAAGTCCCAAGCGACCTGTGGTGTGTGATTTGCTCTTTCTTCTGAATCCCATCAGTCGTTTAATATGTTCTCTTACTTTTTACATTTGTTCAGAATATATTAAAGAAATCTGACTTCTACCATGGCCACAATCCATATGTACTCAGGTTGTTTTTTTTTTAAAGTTACGCACTTGAGAACTTTTCATAGCGTTTCTTCCCCTTCAAGTAAGTGTTTTGAAACTGTCCACGAATAAGAGAGTTAACTATCACGTGATTAACATAGATACGCACACCTAGAAACGTTATGACAGTGCATTTGTTAGGAATGACTCCATGAATAATTTGACAGTAAATCTTATCTCATTATGTGATTACCTCTAACATTTAAATGTATCAGTTTTTCCAATATTTAGACAAATCAGTACCTCGGACATATAGATATGTCAGTATTTCGTAATAACAGAAATAGTCAACACGGGACCGAAAACACATTTCTCGCGCAAGGAGCGGACATCAGCACTGTAAGCCACCCCGTCCTTTCAACGAGTGGGCATGTAACGGATTATTCTAGCCTAGTCCACCGACTGCCTCCGTTCCAAGTTCAAAATCTACTTGAGGACACCGTTTGTTTTGTGCGAACAAGAACTCTGGGGCCGACACCACCTGGCAAAATGGGTGCCTGAGAAAGAGGGAACAGATGATACATGGGTCTTAATGGCGGCATGAAAGGGTATAAGAACACGCATTTAAAATGCTAGAGATCAAGAGTTGTGGAGGGACATGATCGACCCTACCAGCCAGCAAGGCACTTAAGACAGGGATTTCAAGAGAGTTCAAGCGTGAGTGGGGGATGAAGTTCCAGCCCGCCAATCGAAGAGTTACAATTGTCCTGCCAAGTTAGACTGTCCTGACCCATCAATTGTATAAGCAGGAAGTTTATCATAAACAGTTGGAGTGAGTTATCTAAGTGCTACTTTACTTGTACAATTCCCTTCCATGAGTTTCTTCCATGATAAGTAAAACATGTTGAGCTGATTAAAATGTTGAAAGATATCAACATTGATGGGAAAGATTTAAGAATAATAAAGAATATATTCTGGAACCAAGTAGCAGCAATTAAAAGGGGAAATAAAGAGGGTAGTTACGAACAGATAAAGCTAGGAGTATGACAGGGGTGTGTCTTGTCACCCGATCTCTTCTCCCTATATAGCGAAGTAATAATGAGAGAGATCAAAGAGAAGCCAGGAATACTAATCGGAGGATACAATATAAACAATGTACGCTATGCAGATGACACAGTATTGGTGGCGGATAATGCAACAGACCTACAACAATTGTTGGACAGTGTAGTAACAGAGAGTGCACAGAAAGGACTGTCCTTGAATATCAAGAAAACAGTAACAATGGTGACATCAAAGAAAATGGGGACACCAAAATGTGACATAGAAATAGAAGGGGACATTCTCAACCAAGTGGATAATTTTAAATACCTAGGGGCTCTTATAACATCAGATGGAAGATGTACAAACGAGATAAAGAGCAGAATAGGGCAGGCAAAGACAGCATTTCAGAAAATGAGGAGTATCTTATGCAATAAGTCGCAATCAGTGAATGTAAAAATGAGAGTGCTAAAATGCTTTATAGAATCAGTTTTGCTGTATGGCAGCTAATCTTGGAATGTAAATGAACAAATTAGGAAGAACTTAGAAGAAACAGAGATGTGGTTTTTAAGATGAATGTTGCGAATTCCTTGGACTGCCAGAGTAACTAACAACGATTGCCTGAAAGAGGCTAATGAAAATAGAACACTATATACAAAAATAAGAAAGAGACAAACATCCTTATTTGGTCATGTGATGAGAAGAGCGGCATTAGAGAACATCGTGACAACTGGAAAGATCGAGGGGAAGAGAGGCAGAGACAGACCAAGAGAAATGATGCTGGACGGATTGAGACGGTGGCATGGAGGAATATCATCAGCAGAGTTGATCCAGAACACCAAAGACCGAGATCTGTGGATAGCCATGAACGCCTACGCCAGCCGGTACGGCACTTGATGACGATGATGAGTTTTGGTACAGCCGAGATGGCACGGTGGTTAGAGCGCTTGCCTGTCTAGACAGTTGTCAGGTTCAATCCCCAATATATGCAGATTGGTGTCTGTGCTCTTCGCAGTCATGTGTATAGTTTGGAATAACTGATACACCATCATTGTGTGAAGAGAATTGTGCGACATGGAGTGACATGGGGATCTGATTGACATTCAGTACTTTGAGGAATTGCCAGAAGGACACATAATCAGATGGGACGCAGAGGTGTTTCCAAGGCACCAGAGCCGAGATCTATACTGGCCAAGACCTGCTGACACGTCCACGCCGTGCGTCCTGGGCAACAGGTCCCTTCGGGGACCTGGCTAACATCAGTAGGATCGACGATTCCTCTGAAGCCGGAGAGTATCTGCCTGCATGGCGAAGAACCACCAGTCTGCACACCAATAAGCCAGACATGGGACAACGGATACTCAATCAAACCTCAAGTCCTGTATGACATCACACTGATGTTGGACAACGGGATGTATTCATCCGACATACAGGAGTTCACGCTGGAGTTAACAGCCAGCGAATGCAAGCAAGGAAGCACATAATCAATTTGCATCTTAAACCATTAACATTTCGACTTTTCGCTGATTGTTGAAGATGATCAAGGTGGGTGTAAGGGAATGTTCCAAGTGTGGTGAAGTCGATGTTAGACTCAACTCATCAACCTCACCTCAGCCACTGTGGTCACGTAATGGCTCAACTAAAGCTGGGGCCGCCACATGTTGTAGGCCTTAGTACACGGGGATATAAGTGGTCAGTCTCTCCTTCGTGTTTTTTTATGTTTCTTTATTGGCGGTATTCTATGACATTTACTGTCACAATTAAGATTGCAAATGCTCGACTTATTTTGATAAGTTTTGATATTGTGGTTAATTCACAACCGTATGTTGCTATATGAAAGGTACACATGCTCAAAGTGATAATCTATCTGTGGTTACTTCGTTCTTTTTTATGTCTGCATTAGGTATCCAATATCATACTTAATTATATTAAACAGTCCTCATTATTATTAATTATGGAGCCAAAGTATACAATTGTCGATTCCTTCTTCGTTCGTTGTAATTGTTTCTTGTAATTTATGAGTAACTTCTAGTGGGATACAATGTTATTATTTGAGCTCATTCAGACACAAGCATATATCACATTACACTCCACTCCCTGGGAATGAGTTAAAGCAACGACTGTCTGCAACAGATAGAGTTAACCAGTGCCAGGGGACACAACCGCTAAGTTGGCACTAGTAATAACGTGGATGATCACAGGAAATGTTTACAGACCACAGTTAGCCTGACCGGTTATTGCCCTGCGAGTGATTCCCCTTGCATGACAACACTTGACCACTATTTGTGTCAGTCGTCGTGTCCTTTATTGTTGGCATATTTTCTCTTTGTTCTCATTGACAGCGTAAACACTTGGATTATACGAGTTCAATTTGGCAGCCGTGAAGTGGCCAGACAATTATCTCACTAGAACAGTGGTTCTCAACCTTATTTTGGCCCGTGCACCCCTTCACCATATTTTCAGAACGTCATTCCCCCTTTCTTATTTCCTCCCTATAAATTCCACCATCCCAAACCTTCTCCCCTCTCCCGCCCCTACACAGTATACATAAATATGTAAGTTAAAGTTAATAACACATACTGGAACAAGTCTAGACGTCTACATCAAACGTAATTTGCGGTTTGCTTACGTTATACAATGAAGTACAGAACCGTAAAGTATGGAGGGAAAAACAATATCAAGTAATCGATTCTTGTATTAACTTGATCATGAAATAATTTTAATACCACCCTCCCCTCCCCGCCTCGGGGGGATTAGCCACAGGTTGAGAACCACTGCACTAGAGCAATAATACTTGTAAGTATACGACTTATATTTCGGTGCAAGTATGTGTATATGTATGGCTGCCTGTGTTTAGGCGACTTACTCCTAAGGTGCAATATCAATGTCTGTAGTAATCATTTCCCTCTTACACACATCTTTGTTTTGTATCAGAGGCTGACCCAGAGTTCCCTTACCCGTCTGTAATTCACCAAAAAAGATGGCATTTGGTATGCTACCGTCATAATCCTCCTAATGTGTCCTATCCATCTAAGTCTACGAAGACTGAGCATGGAACAAACCGTCGCAAAATCTTTCCAATACTTCAGTATTTGTAATCTAATGTTGCCACTTAATACCCAGTATTCTTCGCAGACACCGCATATGAAAGCTGTTTAAACGTGTCTATTTTTGTGATTACGTTTCAGAGGCTTCACTTATTTAAAGAAGAGTACTAAGACACAGCCTTGATAGACCAGGAATTGTGTTTTGGCAGTAATCTTCCTGTTCTCCCAGACTCATTGTCTTAACCTGTTCATTGTTGTTTCTGCCTGATATATATAATGAGGGAAGCAGAGGAAGAGGCCGACCACGTAAACGATGGGAATAACAAAGTCCATGGGAATATCGATACATGAAGCCCATAAGCGGGAACTCTCCCGCTGTTTATACCTCAACTCGACACCACAAGGTACAAGAGGAACATGATGAGATGATGAATATATATATATATATATATATATATATATATATATATGTGTGTGTGTGTGTGTGTGTGGGGGGGGGGGGGGTTGTGTGAGTATGTGTGCGTGTGTGTGTGTGTGTGTAGGCGCCTGGCGTGAGACAACAAGATGGTAATGTCACCGATACCGGCATTCATTGCAGTGCCCCGAAGTATGATGGGAAGCTGCTCTGGAAAATTTTATAAATAGGTAATAGGAGTTCCCGCCAGTTTCCCGCTCTCTCCGACTGTAAAAACCGTGGCCGAGGGAGCGATTATGCTCATATCATCAAAAAGCGAGACCTGAATCAGCCATCACCGCCCACTGGACCTGAGCGGCGAGTCATCAGTGCCTTTGGATTTGACTAAGACTGGCCGGTGTGGTCCACAGCGCAGTCGATAGGGTCCACAAGCCCTGAAAGGACCGAGGAAATCCACGAAAACGGTGATTGGCAATGTGTAATCCCGCTCTAGGTAGTGATCCTTGGCCATGGTTGTTGTTTTTGGAGCAAACTTGAGCCCCATTCTGGTTAATGACGTTTTCAGGCAACTCACACCCTTGTTTATGGCCTTATATATTTGCTGTTAGTGTTATAACTATGTTATTATTTATACTACGGCTCTTTGCTGTATCTGATCCCATTCGGCGCATGTGATGCGGATGTCCTGTGTGGGACATGATTGTTCCTGTGTTCATGATTCTGGATCTTTTCAGCAAGTCATGTTCTACATGTACCGAGTATACATCTCCCAATGTCAGGAGAGTGCTATCCTCAACCATGTGAAGTACCCAGTGTCAGCTTTCACCAGCTGTCTGGTCTACCGTGAGAGACAGTACCGTATCATCATCCCAGATTCTATTCTCAGGAGGAATAATCTGCCATGGGACTTATTACAGGAAGTCTGCTACCTGGAGCTTTCCCAACATCAATTGCTGATGATAACAGGATGCACACTGATCCAGAACAGTAGTTCCTTCCTTGAGTTTCCCATGATAGGATTTTATAAAATTCCCAGGAGACAGGAATTGATGATAGATACAGTAAATGAGTGGTGTAGTTAGAGATTGGAGAGGAGGAGGAGAGTTTATTGATAGGTTCGGGGAGTAATTAGGAGTTGTTGTATCATGTTTATCTGCATGCATGTTCAGCATATTTGTACATTATGCATGTACCTTTTGAAGTGCAGACAGGGCAAAAGATGAACCATTGGTCTTCACTCGACCCACCAGCAGCTCAATAAACAATATTAATGAACCAGTGTTTTAAGTACATGTCCCATGGGAATGTCTTGTACAGTTGCTGTCAAGTATTGTCTCTGGTGAATGTCTTAAGTTACTGTGATTGGTTACAGATATTGTGAAAATCCTGTATAGATGTTGTCAAGTATCTCTCATGATGTATGTCTTGTTCAATTGTTGGTGTAAGCATTTCCATGTGAATGTATGTCCCACTATTGTCAAGAACCTGTCATGTAGATGTCTTGTTCAACAGATGTTATGTACAGTTATTGTTGAGTTTGTCTGCTAATATGGAAACCTAAAGTCCTAAGATATAATTGGACAACTAATATAGGTCACTTTTGACACAAAATAAATAAGGGAAGATCTAATGTGACGGAGAAACAGCACACTGACAACAATATGATGAGTGAAGTAGATCCTCAGTTGTACAGGGGCGAATAGTTCAGATCTCCTTTTGGTCTTGAGGAAACCTTTTCCTTCTTTTATAAATTTCTGTGTAGATACTTGGCAGTCTCACAGTGGGGGTTCAGAGCCAGAGGAAAAATGGTTCTCCAAAAGGGCTAGGCGGGAATGATTATCTATCTTATTTGAGAGACCTCTAGACAAAAACGTGCGAAATCATATCCTTTATCTTGTCTATTTATTATTCAAGATATATTTCCAGAGAACACTACTAACTAGGTCCTCTGTCATCAATCTAACATGTCACAGTATGCAAGTGTATTATGTGTGTATCTTCGTATGTGTGTGTATGTTTGTGTGTATGTATATGTATGTGTGTACTTGTATGTGTGTACATGTGTATATGCTTGTGTGTTTGAATGTGTATTCATGTGTATGTGTGTGTATGCATGCGTATGTTTGTTTGCATGTACGTACATGTGTGAAATACACACGTATACGGGTGTCTGTGAATGTGTGTATGTATGTTTGTCTGTATGACTGAGTGTGTGTGTGTTTGTATGTGTGTACTTATGTGTGTATGTATGTGCGTGTGTATGTGTTTGTGCGTGTGTATGTATATGTGAATGTGTGTATGTGTGTATATTCATGTATGTGTATATGTGTGTATATGTATGTATGCATGCATGAAGTGTATGCGAGTGAGTATGTATTTGCATGTTATTGAGTGTATGCAGAAATGAGAGAGTTTGTGCAAGTGATGTAAGTATATATGCAGTTATGTATGTGTGAGTGTGTTTTTATGAATGTGCGTGTATACGTGTGTCTGCCTGTTTCATAACATGGTAAAATGCATTGTTTATGTTTGCAACATCCAATTGACAAAAGTGTTTTCCTATGTGAATGTAACTTGCACAATTTATGACCGAAAGATGAGTGATTGGAAGGGTCGAATGTAAGACGGGCCTGCGTGCCCAATTTGTAACCCTTTGAAAATAAAGTTTGTTTGTTGGTTCTGTAGAGCAATATTTCAGCAATCCTCTATAGAGCCGCATCTCAGCATTCTTCTATAGAACCACATCTCAGCATTCTTCAATGTCACTATGTCTGTATGCCTCTGTCTCTCCTTTCGTGTTCATCCATACAGTAAGAAAGGCCACATTATAAGCATACACCTCCAACAAATACATAAATAGACATGGACCCATGCTGCTAAAGAAACACATCTCATCATTCTTCTGTAGAACCAATCTCAGCATTTTTCTACAGATCCACACTCATCATTATTCTACGAAACTACATATCATCACTATTCTACAGAAATACATCTCATCATTCTTCTATGCAACCAGATCACAGCATTTTTCTATATCACCATATCTCATCATTCACCTATATAACCCTATCTCAGCATTCTTCTACAGATCCACATCTCATCTTTATTCTTCAGAACCACATCTCATCATTATTCTATAGAACTTCATCTCATCATTCGTCTATACAACAAGATCTCAGCATTCTTTTACCCAACAAGATCTCAATATTCTTCTACATAACCTTATCTCACCATTCTTCTTTGAACCACTTCTTAGCATTCTTGTATAGAATCACATTTCACCATTATTCTGTAGAACCGCATCTCTCTATTCTTCCTTTGAGCCACATGCTATCATTCTTCTATAGAACCTTATCTCACCATTCTTCTTTGAACCACTTCTCAGCATTCTTGTATTGAATCACATTTCACCATTATTCTATAGAACCGCATCTCTCCACATGCTATCATTCTTCTATATAACCATAGACGATAGACAGACGGTCGAGAGACAGATAGATCGATTTCACGTTTAGCTATCAGCGCCATTGTCTCTCTGGGATATCTGCTGCAAAAGCTTCATTCAACGACACGAAAACTGGTCGGTCACGGTCCACTATCGTGCTACAAATAGAAGTGCTATGGTATGGACCTCGGACACATATCATCTTCCTCCATTTACCTCAGTCAAGTGTTTGGATCGGTGACCCAAAAAAAAGGTGGGATGGGGGGGAGAATGTGTGCGCTCTTTCTAATGCACTTTGTAAGATGGTCTTCAGTTATCTAAGCTGTATCTTGATACTCCATCATATGCATTGTCTTTCCCTTGCTCTGTATCCACATTTCTTCAGTGCGTCTCGTTTTTGTAGATGGGTGCATCCCTGTGAGGTGGCCAGACAATGTAATATGTTGTTCTTTAATTAATTACATAACTGGTTTCAACCCCAGCTGTCTTTTAATTTCCTCATTATTGATTTTATCTTTCATAGTTACTCCCACAGTTCTTCTAACCTCATCTCTGTTAAAATATTGGGTTCGTTAGTTGCAGTAACCGTCAAGTAGTATAATTCGGCTAAAAACAAGCAGACAAAAAAGTAGATTAAAATGAAACGAGTTTCTTGTTTTCATTCTGTCTTATCTGTTTGTCTACTGCACTCTCCAGCAAGCCCCCTGGGCCGTGTGCTTCGACATCTCAGCTTCTTATTCGTCGCTGCACGACCTTGAACACATATCTTAGGCAGTATTTAATGTCATCAATTGCTCGTGTATATCGCTTGTCAGGCGGACATTTTCCAAAATGGATTGTCGCTGCAAAATTTGCAGACATATATGATAAACACAGCTATGATTCACAGACACATGAAGGCGAGACATAAACATGTGGGAGATAGACACCACAACCCGCGAGGAAAAAGCTTCTGAACGTGGAGATGGATTGTAAGAAATCATCTTAAACTCCGTGAGAGGAAATACTTCAATAAAGCATAGGAGACCCGCGGAAAGGAATCATCTTGAACACTGTGAAGGGGAAATAATTCAATAAGCAGAAGAGACAAGAACCCGCGGAAAAGAACTAAAGGCTGTGTGGTTGGAGGTCTATACATCAACCCTTGCCTTTAGTCGGATATAACAGAAAGAGATAATTATATGTGTACATAAATGTGATAACAATAACGAATTAAGTAGTTATGTGAATGTTTTTATTCAGAATTAAAACAATAAATGCCATAATATGATTTATGGCGCAAGAAGAATAGTTACTGTGAGTGGTTTTGAGTGACGAAAGGGAATAACTAGCATCTTCATCATCATCATTATCATCATCAGGTGCCATTCCAGCTCGCGTAGCGTTCATGTCTCTCCACAGATCTCTTTCGTTGGTGTTCTGGGTCAACTCTGCTGCTGATAATCTTCCATGCCACCGTCTCAATCAATCCAGCATAATTTCTCTTGGTCTGCCTCTGCCTCTCTTCCCCTCGATCTTACCAGTTGTCACGATGTTCTCCAATGCCTCTCTTCTCATCACATGACCAAAGAAAACTTTTTGTCTCTTTCTTACTGTTGTATATCATGTTCTAGTTTCATTAGCCTCTTTCACGGAATCATCATTAGTTACTTGTTTTAAGAACTACATCCCTGTTGCTTCCAAGTTCTTCGTAATTTGTTTATTTACATTCCAAGATTAACTGCCAAACAGCAAAACAGTTTCTTCAGCACTTCAGCACTCTCTTTCTTGTTCTCAAATATAGTTACTTATTGCTAAAGAACACTTTTAATTTTCTGAAAAGCAGCCTTTGCTTGCCTTATTCTGCTCTTAATCTCTGTTGTAGAACTTCCATCTGATGTTATAAATGCCCCTATGTATTTAATACAGTTGGGTGTCATATTTTTCCTATTTCACATTTGGATGTCATATTTTTCCTTGATATCACTATTGTTACTATTTTCTTGATATTCAAAGAGAGTCCTTTCTTTGCACTCTCTGGTACTACAATGTCGAACAATTGTTGTTGATCTTTGGCATTATCCGCCATCAATACTGTTTCATCTGCATATCATATATTGTTTATTTTATAACCTGCGAATATTAATCCTAATTAGTATTAATATGTAAACATGAGAAAGAACAACAAAGAACACAATATGTATATATATACATATAGTTACACATTCATTTTGTATATAATTTAACATAGATATAACCTCTCAAAATACGTTAAATTAATTTAGAATGTATGCTGAATGAAGTTATGTCTATTATATAGTTGTTAATGTTTATACCACAAGTCATGGCATATATAGTTAAGTTTTCATTTTGTATATAATAATCATCATGTGACTCAAAGATAACTAACACATATTTATAAAACAAGACAGCAGAGACATAGACACTTTCTCTGTGTGTGTGTGCGTGCGTGCGTGCGTGCGTCGTGTGTGTGGTTCTTTCTCGTGTTTACATATTTCCACACTGCATAAGCAAAGTAAATAAACGTATGGACAAGATTAAAGATAAAATATAGTTTGAACAGATATTATAAATACTTCTGTCCTTCTTTTCATTTACTGATATCACTGAAGTGTTGGGGGAGGGTGTGGGGGAGGGGTTGGGGTCTAGAGATAAAGATATGTTATATAATGTCATTTGCAAGATGATATTCAGTTCACTAAGGTTATCTTTGATATCATCACCCCATCTTTCCCCTGCCTCTATATCTATTGTTTTTTCAATGTGGCTCTTTCTTCCAGATTGTACTAATGTTAGTTAGTTAGTCTTTCCTCTTGAACCTAAGGCGGCACATAGGGCAGAAGTCATGGCTCTCCATGTCTGGCAGTTCGCTGCTACCTGTTGTAGATCTTGGATGTTCACTTGGCCGTTGAATGAGCCTTCTCTGATGATGATTCTACGCAGGGTCTCTCTTCGTCTTCTCCGTTTTCTTTTCACTACTGGCGACCGTATACTAATGTGTGTGTGTTTGTGTGTGTGTGTGTGTGTGTGTGTGTGTGTGTAATATCATATTGTATAGGTGGCTGCGTGGTCTTGAGGTATGGTGTCCGCCTCGAGTGCTGGAGGTCCTGGGTTCAAGCCCCGGTGAGGACCGGGATTTTTTCGCGTGGACTTATAGTAATAAAATTCCCCCTGGTCTCTGGGTGGTAAGATCGGACGCCCGTGTGTATTGTTGCGCACGTAAAAATTCCCTTGGTAGTTGGAAATCGAAAAAGTGTAGCCTAAAGACGTTGCCCGGGCAAAAAAAAATTTCGAGTTAAATATCTACCCAAAGTATTTCAGGATCCTCGCCGGTGCTACGGAGTTCGTGCACTGAGTGAGTTTCTCAAGACTCAGGTTTGAGTTAGGAGGAGAACGAAGCACTTATGGGTTACACCCGTGTGCCGTGATGTTGATCCATCGTCTAAACTAAACTGTACTAATGTATTTTTGTGAGGTTGCCAAACCATTTAATATGTTGCTCTGTAATGAAGTGCACGATTGGTTTCAGACATAGTCGTCTTCTAATTTTCCCATTCCTAATTCTATCTATTACTCTTACTCCTGCAGTTCTTCTAAGGCATCTCAGCTGGAACAGAATAGGAGCGTTCAATTAAACCCAACAGTTGTGTAGTAATGACTTGGATATAAGTTAGTAAGTGTATACAACATGCAATACAAAAAAGAGGTTTGTGTAGTGTAAGATTGTGCAAATGAAACTAACAGTGTAGGGAAAAATACTGCTGACTGATAAATATACTAGCACATTTGTAGAGATTTCATAATGCAAAAATCAATATACGATAAAGTATATGTATATGTGCGTGTGTGCGTGTGTGTGTAAATCATTACTTAAAATGTGAATTGGTATAAGCATTACATTATCTGAAGGTTTTCTTTAATGTTTTTCCGCGAAAAAATTAGATATGTACATATTGAAATTATAAGCCGTTCTAGAAGCCATAACTCTTTAACGGAAGGAAAGCCAGTATTCTGCGCTAATATGTCCAGCCATTTGTGCTAAGAGTTCAATATTTACAATCACGAATCATTTTTGATGAGAATAAACTTTCCCTCGGGAAGGTTAACCCGGTCAACAAATGCCAGCAGAAATCGGATGTGTCGGCCTAACGGCGCAAGAATGCTGCTCTGCTGTAAACAAGCACAACGCAATCACGTCCGTAATAATAATAAAAAACTCCGGATGAACGCAGAAGAAGAAGAAGAAGAAGAAGAAGAAGAAGAAGAAGAAGAAGAAGAAGAAGAAGAAGAAGAAGAAGAAGAAGAATGGTGATAGGTCAATATTTGATGTTACTAACTTAATTAAACTCGTGGTTCCATGTTTATTAGTCACATCTGTATTATTATTACCTTTATAATTGGCAATATAATGTTTACAATACTGTGTGTGTATACTGTCCATTTATCTGTGACACTAAATGAAAAATCAAGAGGAGACAAATACTGCAGCAAATGTGAGAAACCCTGTGCATTGTTTAAGAGGTGAGTGAAGAACACTGTCAGTTATACACATGGAACAACATATCCTGTAGTCATGGTAACGGAAGTCTGATATCTTTCTATTGTAAGATTTTTTGCGATTGTTTTCTTGCCAGGGAGTAGATTGTTTCATATTGTCTATTATCTGGGATGTTCATTGACACAGAGGGTTCTCATATTGTGTATTATCTGGGATGTTCACTGAAACAGAGGGTTCTCAAATTGTGTATTGTCTGGGATGTTCATTGACACAGAGGGTTCTCATATTGTGTATTATCTGGGATGTTCACTGAAACAGAGGGTTCTCAAATTGTGTATTGTCTGGGATGTTCATTGACACATTGCGCTCTTATATTATGTATTATCTGGGATGCTCAATGAATCTCCTGCTTCATATGATTTATCTTTGGATAGGAAATGTTGCAGTCCAGGTTCTGTGGAATTGAAATGTTAGGTTACATTATATCCATTAATACAAACATCACAGAAGACAATCTTTCAGGTCATAACATAAAAGTTGTACCAGCAAATATCTTTGGAAGCAAAAGTGGCATGATAGCGACCCATCATCCATCAAGGAGATATTGGTCTGTACAAATATGAGGCCAGCACCAGATACCCAATACAGGTCTCGGCTTTGACAACAGGTCCTTTACTATAAACATGTATTATGTAGACGGAGACCTGAATACCTCGTACATAGACACACTCACACATTGACACACTCACACATAGACACACTCACACATAGACACAATCACGCATAGACATACTCACACATAGGCACACCCACACATAGACATAATGGGCAGTATTACCGGTACATGACTTCATTTGCATTATTCTAATTTCACAATCAGTTTCACAATAGGTGAATCCACGCTGAGTTTCACAGTTTGAGATGTGCAGGAGGGAGTGCCAGGGAGTGATCTGAGTCATGTGAAGCATATCTGTGGTGATTTGGGTGTGATAGAAGTGCCCCAGGTTGAACTAACACTGAGCATTAGGTGTCTCGTGGATGCAGGTGCAGTATGTCATATGTCCACAGTGAGGCGTGGAGTGAGGGCTGTAGTAGTCTGACAATACAACAAGCCAGGGTTCGGGACCGCTACCTTCCATCTGTCTTAATGTGCTCATTTAGATTCAGAGACAGAGCAAATCTCTGGAGCTGGTTCCCTAATTTCAAGAATATATGCAACCTCAAAAAGAGAAGTCAATAGTGAAACTGACCTCTGAACTTCAGGAGTAAGAGCAGCCTTAAACATAGAGTCAAGCAATGGAATTGACCTTGAACTTCAGGAGTATGAACTGCCTTAAAGAGAGAGTCGAACTCTTGAGCTGACTCTTTAACTTTAAAAGTATAATATTTATCAAAGAAACAGTCAAACTGTTAACTTTGAGAATAATTCAGCATCACAAACAGAAAGTCAAATTATAACATTTAAACGTGAATGTTAATAGTATATACAGTATTACAGATAGAAAGTCAAACTATAGCACGTAAACGTGAATGTTAATAGTATATGCAGTATCACAAAGAGAAAGCACAACCATAGCATATAAACTATAATGTTAATAGTATATGTTTCATCACAGATATGACGATATTAAATATAATGTTTTACACACGTATGTTACAATATGATGAAATTATATATTAAATTTTACTCCCATATGTTACAATATCGAAGGTTAGATATGAAATTTTACTCACACATGTTACAATATGAAGGTACTTGATATTCAGTTTTACTACTATATGTTACAATATGGAAGCATTAGATATGAAGTTTTGCTCACATATTTACTATATGGAGGTTCTAGCAATGAACTTTTCTCAGATATTTTACGAGTGCTAATCAATAAGTAAGCCACACAGTTATGCTGCATAGCAGGTAAATGTAGTTGGTATTTTCTACAGGTGTCATTAGGTGACAGTAATTATCGAACTTTATATTCCCGTTCGTCAGGTGGTGCTATGTGTCTCATGCGCATGCGCAGCGCATAAATAAAAATGGCGACTGTCCTTACGGAGTGTACAACCAAGGAACAACGTGTTGTTTTGCGTGTTTTTTTTTGGGGGGGGGGGGGAATGGACTGCCTGCCAAGGACATTCATGAGGAAATGCTTCCTGTTTATGCTGGCAAATGTTTGTACCGTAAAGCTGAGCATAGCTGGAGACAAAAATTTCTCAAGGACGCTCTAAAATTGTTGATGAAATCCGATCTGGATTTCCTGTTGAGATTGCAACAGAAGCATCTGTGCAGCGGGTGGAGGAGATGATTAGAGGTGACAGGCGAGTAACGATAGCCCCGATTTAGCTCCAAGCGATGTCAACCTTTTTTTGGTCCACTGAAAACCTACCTTGGCGGGAGAAATTTTGCGAATGACGCCGAAGTTGAATGTGAAGTGAAAACGTGGTGTAGAAAACGGAGTACGCAGTTCTGTGCAGCCGCTTTGGAAGGACTGATAAAACGATGTGTTACATGCATCAATGTTGGTGGAAATTATGTTGAGAAATAAAGGGACAATGTAAGTATAAAAATAAACTGGTTTCAAGTTGTTATCATATGTAGTTATTTTTCTACAGCCATTTGTGACTTACATATTGACTTTCCCTCGTACAATATGGAGGCATCAGATATTATGTTTTACTCACATATTTTATAATATGAAGGTACTAGTTACGAAGTTGTACTCACATATGTTGCAATATGGAGGTACTATATATGAAGAATTACTCGCATATATCACAATAGGGAGGTTCTTGATATGGCATTTTACTCACATATGTTACACAATGGAGGCAGTAGATATGAAGTTTAACTCACATATGTTACACAATGGAGGCAGTAGATATGAAGTTTAACTCACATATGTTACACAATGGAGGCAGTAGATATGAAGTTTAACTCACATATGTTACACAATGGAGGCAGTAGATATGAAGTTTAACTCACATATGTTACAATATTGAGGCAGTAGATATGAAGTTTAACTCACATATGTTACACAATGGAGGCAGTAGATATGAAGTTTAACTCACATATGTTACACAATGGAGGCAGTAGATATGAAGTTTACCTCACATATGTTACACAATGGAGGCAGTAGATATGCAGTTTAACTCACATATGTTACACAATGGAGGCAGTAGATATGAAGTTTAACTCACATATGTTACACTATGGAGGCAGTAGATATGAAGTTTAACTCACATATGTTACACTATGGAGGCAGTAGATATGAAGTTTAACTCACATATGTTACACTATGGAGGCAGTAGATATGAAGTTTAACTCACATATGTTACACTATGGAGGCAGTAGATATGAAGTTTAACTCACATATGTTACACTATGGAGGCAGTAGATATGAAGTTTAACTCACATATGTTACACAATGGAGGCAGTAGATATGAAGTTTAACTCACATATGTTACACAATGGAGGCAGTAGATATGAAGTTTAACTCACATATGTTACACTATGGAGGCAGTAGATATGAAGTTTAACTCACATATGTTACAATATTGAGGCAGTAGATATGAAGTTTAACTCACATATGTTACACTATGGAGGCAGTAGATATGAAGTTTAACTCACATATAGTTACAATATTGAGGCAGTAGAGACTGAAGATTTACTCACATGTGTTACACTATGGTATCACGACAACTGCTACGTGCAAGGTATCTCACAAAGTTCTCCAGAAAACCCATGGTTGCATTTACATTTCCCAGAACCACTGACTCCGTCATCACAGACGCCATGTCCTGAACACGGGTCTTCTGGGCCTCCTGGACACCCTGTTTATGGAAATAAAGATTATTGTTGCTGCTAAATGTGGACATATATTTCTGTAAATGTCTCTTGACAATGACATACCTGAAACCCGTGGAAGGAACATGACCAACCCTAGCTTAATCCCAGTCAGTCTGTAGATGATGCTCTCAGTCATGACCTGGTTACATTCTAATATCTACATCATCATCATCATGTTCCACTTCTGCCGTAAAGCGTCGTGGGGAGGAATAATTGGCTCTCCAGCGCCCGATGGGCGGCACTGGATAGTGTCATTCCGTGTGGTTGTACAATGTCTTTGATGCCGTCAATCAATTTTCTTCCTGGACGTCCTCTTGGTCTCGTCGCAGATGATCTTTGATGTAAGGCCAGTGATGGTAGTTGCTGATGTTGCATTCTAACGACATGGCGAAACCACTTGATCTTCTGTATTTCAATAAATGTGGCACAAGGTGTTGATCTCACTGTCTGTCTGATAACAGCTTTTCTTACTCGGTCTCGGATTGTTAAGTTGGCAGCTCTCCTTAGGCATCTCATCTCGCAGGTGTTGATTTTTCGAAAGTGTGATTTGGATAAAGTCCAAGTTTTAGATTGGTAGCATAGGGTTGGTGTGAATATGCTGTTTATTATCTGTCGTTTTGCAGACATGGGTATATTTGGATGTTTCAATAAGGGCTATTGATATGTAAGTGCACTAGCTTTTTGAAATCTGATTTAGATTATCTGTCCCATCTGCCATCTTCTGTGATCATACTTCCAAGATATTTGAATTCTTTAACTTGTTTCAGAGTTGTGCTATATATCTCTATACTTATTGGACCAGGCAATCTGCTAACTTGCATTACTTCGGTTTTGGCTGTGTTTATATTCATATTGTATCTGCTGCAGGTTGAACTCAGATTATTAATATAATTATGTAGTCTGCCCTCATCACTGTAAAACAGGCACTGATCGTCTGCAAATAGAAGTTCATTTATTTTCTATGAATCAGTTGTTTCATCTGGAGTAAAGAGGTCTAAATTTTCTGAATCTGTTCTGTCAAGGCTTGCTTCGATGGATATTCTGTCCATGTAGATATTAAATAGCAGAGGAGAGAGCACACATCCCTGTCTCTGAACCATCAAGTACACTTTGAGACTCAATAAGCCAGAAACATCAACAAATAGTATCAATGAACCATCAAGTATACACAAACACTTAATACACCAGAAACATTTACAAAATGCTCACTGAACCATAAAGTAGACTTTGGCACCCCGTATTCCAGTAACATCTACAAAGTATTTAACTGAGCCATCATGTATACACTGGCATTTAATAAGCCATACAATTCTCTCTCTGAAGGATCAAAGACACTTTGACACTCATTAAGTCTGAAAGCTCTACAAGATGTCATCACTAGCCATGAGGAGACTCAGAATGCTCTAACAAGGGTCATCACTAGCCAGGCGAGACTAAGAGAGCTCTAAAACTGTCATCACTAGCCCGGTCAATCATCCACATGATCCAACCACTATGACAAGCTGACATAATTTACATATTCATTCCAAACTGAATATTTCAATATTTAATAGACACTTCCTGGTTTCTTTTGTCTAAATTGTAAAACTTCAATCTTTTTCAGTAAGGTCATCTTGAATCATCTTCTTAATAATTTGTTCCCAACAGAAATACACAATCCTTACATATCCAGTGTTTCAACTCTACCTCCATGTTCTCATAGACATTACTGTGAACATATTAAATTATAGAAATAATACTCACCATAACAAGCTGGCCCAAAGTATCCACCACAGCATTCTCTTTTCTGAAAGACCGAAACATGTCAGTGAGAAACATTCATTAATATCACATATGGCATTTATCTGTTTCATTCTTGCATTTCCTAACGGACAATAGCAAACTTGTATTTGCCACGTAGAATTGCCATCGACAGCCAAAACTGCTCATGGGTGTAGAGGAAAATGAGACCTTGCACGTTTGGCACATGTGTTTCATATCCTTGGCTGATGTCAGTCTGGCATCTCTGTGACATTTCTAACCATTTATAATGTCAGCGCCAATCAACCCCCTCCGAACAGAGAGGAACAATTGTAGACTGACTTCAAGTGAACAATAATACGAATAAATAGGCAACAACCATGGTATCCTAAAGAAAACATGTTTAAAGCTTTTAATATGTGTGTAATCTTTTTTCTTCTAAAAGTTGTCGGAACATCTGTGACTGTTTGAATAAAGAAATCAGCAAAACATTGATTTAACAAGATTAAATACAGCTGCTTTCTAAAGTTCTCACGACTGTTAACTAAATGTCAAACGCCTGAAATAAGGAAGATAACCGTAATTGAGTGAACACAAGTCTCAGTGGTTGAAATGTTTGCCTTGCATTTGTGCACCTGGTGTTATTTTACATATTGACTGTGAATGGTTATACAATCGAAAATGGGTGGGTCACACTTCCCTGATTCTGGGTTACTGGATTAGATGCCTAGACTTCTCAGACAAGGGTGAACAATTGAGAGAAGCCGTGTGCATGCTCGTTAACAATCTCTTGACAGCTGTACGTTGAAAACAGACTAAATAGATTTCCCATCTGCTAAATGTTAACATGAGGAATTCACCTATAACATGGATGTTTACATATCATGTGATTATATAGAGCTGCAGTGGTGTAGTGGAACATCACCAGTGTATTGGCAGACTGTTGTACTTATGGAGAAATTCGTATGCAATGTACGAGTAAGTGTTCCTTTGCGAAAAAAAGACAACGAAGAAATCAGCAAAAAGCAACTAGAGTGTGTGTGTGTGTGTGTGTGTGTGTGTGTGTGTGTGGGTGGGTGGGTAGGTGGGTGTGTGTGTGTGTGTGAGAGAGAGAGACAGAGAGACAGAGAGAGAGAGAGAGAGAGAGAGAGAGAGGACAGGCAAGCTTCGTGCAGAGTGGCTTGCTTCGCTTCGGTGGTCACGGGTGGCAAGCATCGCCTGGATCTTTTCTACAGGGCATGCAGGTGTGTTGGGGAATGAACAGGCGGACAGATTGGTTGGCTCTGTAAAACTTGGTGGAGTATTGATACATGACAAAGCAGATGTGGTTGCGGCCTTGTGGGAGCACGTGTACACCTCGGAGGAGCAAATGGATCACCATGGTCTAGCAAGAATGCGACAGCAAGGGGTGTCAAGGGGATCTGGCCGACGCTCGACGCTCAGAGGAGAGGCGAGACGGACATATAATCAGATTACTACTGGTACTATTGGTGTTGGAACTCTTCACTGGCTTCTGAGGATGTGGACGGAGCGCTTATGCGAATGGCCCGAATGATGTGATGTCGGTTCCTATATCAATATTAATATCAATATCAATATATATATATATATATATATATATATATATATATATATATATATATATATATATATATATATATATATATATATATATATGTACCTGTTAAGACCAGGGATGGAGTTAAACCTCTCCATAGCACGAAAGCATGTGCTGAAATGTAGAGACAATTGTTTGCCCTTGCAGCATGATCCCTCTCTCGGCCTGCCTGGTTTATCCCAGAGGAAATGGACCACAGATACATCTGGAACCAGACAAGCTGTAGAAGCTGCCGGATCAGCAAAGCAATGCTCTAACTGTATGCCTGTCGGAGCTTCCATCCTAGACCAACTACCGACCAAGGCTTAGGGCCTGGGCTGCCCTGTCATGATATTTTGTCTTTAGGTTGCATTTCCTCGCACCAGGATGAGGCTTGTACCTTCTCAATTACGCTCCTCCGCCCGAAATCGTTGGTACAATGTGGGGTGTCGGGTTTGGTAAGCGCCGCCCAACATTCGGTGCTAACAGAAAGCAGGTATTACTGTCTATTGTCATACGGTTACTCAGTCACCTTAGTTGAGTTGTCTGCATTCTAACATGGAGTCCAGTAGTTGCCATGGCAGACTTTGACAGTAATAATGTACAGTAATAACTCAACAAATGCAGTACTCTAAACCTTGAATAAAACTTACCAAAGGTGTCCCATTAATATTCAAATCACATTGATTGTTTACTGGACGCAGGAACTCGGGTACTTCATGAACAACACCTTTATCTGTCCACATGTTTGGGCGGGTGATTGCCACACCATTGACATATATCTGGGTAGGAGGATATTTTGACTATCACGAGGTGACCTTTACATTTGAGAACATCAATATCATATGTGAACATTTGGGATGTGTATAGTAGTGTATGCGGACATATATATGTACGTCCCCTGTGGTAGACGAGAGCAGCGGTTTGTTATCTATTTGAGCTGACATAAAAATCTTAGCCAGGACATGCCATTGAGACAGCTCTAGGACAAGTTTAATTTCGTCCTCAGCCATTCTAGAGTCCTCTGGAAACCCTGGCAGTGGCACAAATGCTGCAATGATCGTTTTCCCGTTAAATGTTGACTATAATGTTTGTTTTCTCATTAAATAAAGAAACTGTGATGTTATTTTTCTCATTATTCAAGCTGTAATGTTATTTTTCTCATTACATATGCTGTGATATTAGTATTCTGGTTATACACGTTATGTTAAAGTTGTTATTAAAAAGCTAAATTTTGTCTCACTATACCAGCTGTAGTGTTAACTTTCTCATTATTCAAGTTGTAATGTTAATGTTCTCATTAATTAAGTTATTATGATACTTATTTCCTTATTTTTGTTATTAAAGTTGCAATGTTAGCTTTCTCATTAAAGAAGCTGCAATGTTAATGTTCTCTCTATCCAAGCTCAAATAATAGTTTTCTCATTATTCAAGTTGTAATGTTAGTTTTACATAATTCAAGTTTTAATGATTGTTTTCTTATTATCGAAGTTCTAATAGTAGTTTTCTATTTTTACCAGTTCCATGTCAAGTATTAACAAACTCCTCCACCTTGTATTATCTGTGTCTAACCACCATGATACTTTCAAAAGATTGTATTTTGTCGAAGATGATCCATGAGATTGATGATAAAGTTGAAAGATCTCCCTCGCTTCAGCCAAGATCTCCAAGGGTGTTTACCTATCACCCCTCTAATATTGCAGCATGATAAGCTCTAAAAGAAAAGGAAAATGAAGAAGAAGAAGAAGAAGAAGAAGAAGAAGAAGAAGAAGAAGAAGAAGAAGAAGACGAAGAAGAAGAAGAAGAAGAAGAAGAAGAAGAAGAAGAAGAAGAAGAAGAAGAAGAAGAAGAAGAAGAAGAAGAAGAAGAAGAAGAAGAAGAAGAAGAAGAAGAAGAAGAAGAAGAAGAAGAAGAAGAAGAAGAAGAAGAAGGTAATAATTTTATAATGTGTGAACAATTGTATTTGTGACTACACTGAACAAAATCACCAACCAAGCACAGAAAATAACCAACCTTACGACGAAGCCTCTTCATCGACAGTCTGTATCTTGATCCCAAGATTGTGTCTTTCACCGTCTTATCTTGCATGGCATTAGTGGACACACGCTGAGGGAGTATATGATACTTCAAGAAGTCTGCAGTCTGTGGACAGATTAGTGTATTAACCAGCTGAAACATTCTGTGAATAAGTTAGCATTTCAACCATTAGAAATGAAATATGGCAGCGGTGGCATCAACGGCAGCTATTATATATATATATATATATATATATATATATATATATATATATATATATATATATATATATATATATATATATATATATATATATATATATATATCAGTACAATTTTCTCGGAACAGTTATAACATATCGTGTTAGGTGCTTTGAAGAGATTAGAACAAGAATCGTCTTGGAAAAGGTACTCTTTTGCAAGATGGAAACCATACGGACCAATAAAACGATGTCATTTGCAAAAGAGAAAAAGTGTGGGAGTGCTACATAAAACCTACACTTTTTTGTACACTAAAACTATCTCACATTGTTTTGAATTGTTCGCATTTCCCCATCTTCCATGCTTTCTTGCCCATCTTATGTGTAGATTATATGGTTCCCTTCCCTCTCCCTTGTTCTCCTCTCATGTTCATATGGCTATTGTTGTGGTGGCGTCTTTGAACTTTGAACCCTTTACTCTCACAACCCCCCCCCCCCCCTACCCCCGTGGATTACTGGTTCTGGTCCAATAGCCAGTGTCATCACTGAGATACGTGGCGTTGAGCTACATACGTGTCAAGTTCACATACAAAATGAAACAGATGAGAAACCGTTATATAAACGCTGATGTAGACGTGTTTGTTTGTTTGTTATTTGTTTAAATATTATTTGAGAAAGAGGCAGTACTCACAATGTCTCTCTTCATGTGTTGTACCACGTTATTTGGAAACACAAATAGAGTGTATTCTTTAAGAGAAGACAATGTCTCCAGAACGTTGGTTTTCTGTTTGGAAAGAAATAAAAACATGAAATAATACATGCTGAATACATCAAACAAATCATAACCTGATCCCTCTTGGGGAAACCTGATTTTAAGAGACAGAATCATACACCTGCTTCGGTAACAATGTAGACAAATGAGGCGGGACAGATAACTATATCAGAATGAGAATGCAGTAGGCTAGAGAAGCTAAGATAAAACTAGGCAATGTGGAAGACAGCATAAATTAAATTGAGCACAAAACTTAGAATATTCGCTTCCATCGTTATATCAGCACTGCTGTATGAATCGGAAACATGGGACACAACGAAAACGATTACACAATAAATACAAACATTCACTGACTGGTTTCTGAGCCACATGGAACGAATAACATGTTATGACAAAGTCACTAATATGGAGCTCGTGGAGAGAACTAGACAGATACCTATGGATCAAGAAGAAAGATATCTTTTGCTGGACAGGCCATAGAGAACCCAATTAAGAAAACCACATAGTAGCATAACTAGAAAGCCTGGAATCCACAGTACAACCGAAATAGAGGAAAACCTAAAAACTCACGGGGGAAAAGAATTAGAAACATAAATAAACAACATTGAAGGGAGTGGGTATAACAGTAAGGGATAGCTAAATATAGGAGTGCTTGGAATGAGGTTGTTGAGAGTCGATGTCCCAACGCGAGGTAAAAGGCAACATAGGTATGCAACAGTAGACAGTCGTGATGGTACAATGGGGGATAGAGGGCAACAGGAGGAGAATACATGAGTATGTAACAGTGGTAGGCCGTGATGGTACAATGGGGGATAGAGGTAAACAGGAGGAGAATACATGAGTATGTAACAGTAGACAGCCGTGATGGTACAATGGGGGATAGAGGTCAACAGGAGGAGAATACATGAGTATGTAACAGTAGACAGCCGTGATGGTACAATGGGGGATAGAGGTCAACAGGAGGAGAATACATGAGTATGTAACAGTAGACAGCCGTGATGGTACAATGGGGGATAGAGGTCACAAGGAGGAAATACATTAGTATGTCCAACAGTGAGGATAATACATGAGTATGTAACAGTAGACAGCCATGATGGTACAATGGGAGATAGGGGTCAACAGAAGGAGAATACATGAGTATGTAACAGTAGACAGCCATGATGGTACAATGGGAGATAGGGGTCAACAGAAGGAGAATACAGAGGGTAGCGGGGTAGGGGTATACCCTATCAAAGGAGAAGTAAGGTGCCTCCTTCCCTCCGCTAGCCTACGGGACTCCCTTGGGCAAGGTGGAGTACCCGTTTAGCCCCCCCCCCCCCAACAGGGTAACGTGAAGCCATGGGAGCAGGTGGTGGATTGGACTTGGGAGCAGCCGACAGATAGTTGGTTATGGTTTCAAGTCAGTGACGGTGGGCAGAGGATCTCTCAGTAGAGACAATGGCTACGGTCATCCGATCAGTATGGTCACTGCCAGGAAGGAAGAATGGTAGACTTCCCTCCTTATTGATTCCCGGGCAGAGGAGGCTCGTCAGCCTTGGTTGGTATCTCTTCTAAGAGAGGGAACTCTAAATCTCAAACCTCCGCTGCCTTGCGGGTATACCCATATGGGAAAGGCTTCGGGAGTAAACCCTGAGGACAAATCCGGAGATGGAGTCCCTAAGGCAGTTCCATGTTGTAAACAACATAGTTCTGGCAACTCCTGCGACGGCACCGATGCCAAGTTGCATTGGCTACTGCCTTTCCCTTGGTCAACATCGGCGACGTGGAGAGGGGGAACCTGCTACTGGGCAACAGCTGGTTCTCCGATTTCCATTGCCCAGGCTTGTGCCCTGAAGAGGTCACTTCAGCACCGCGTAAAGCGGTGACACAACACGGGAAGTAGCATTTGCCAGTTATAAGTCTTAATGCTCGATTGGCGTAGAGCAAGGCGCCAGGGGCTACTTCCGACGGTGGGAGAGATCATCGTATCTCACTAGACAGCTACCGCCCGCCTAAGCTGGGCAGCCCCCAGTCAATAAGGTGTTGTCTCGCCACGGTTCATCTGCTCCTGAGGGTGTGTGGAGCTTAGGGGGAAATCCTGACACATGGACCGCAATCTATACACCTAACAGCAAGAAAAAAACAAAACAACCGGCCCTAAGGCTGGGAACATGGAACGTAAGAACCATGACCCCTGGCATCTCAGACGATCTAAATGAGATTGTGGATGCCCGCAAAACTGCAGTGATAAACAACGAACTGCTAAGACTGGGGATAGACATTGTCGCCCTGCAAGAGACCAGACTCCAAGAATCTGGAAGCATCAAGGAGAGGGACTTCACTTTCTACTGGCATGGCAAGCCGTGCGGAGAGACCAGGGAGCATGGAGTTGGCTTCGCTATCAGAAACAAGCTGCTCAATTCCATCATACCACCAAGTGATGGCACTGAAAGAATATTGAAGCTCCAACTCCAGACAGAGGCAGGCCCAGTTAGTATTATAAGCGTTTACGCCCCAACACTAACTGCAGCATCAGAATCTAAAGACAAGTTCTATGACGACCTTAGCAAAGAAGTCAGTGAAACACCAGAGAAACAACATCTTTTTATCCTGGGGGATTTCAATGCCAGGGTTGGCTCCGACCACGAATCTTGGCCTTCATGTCTAGGACAGTTTGGCGTTGGGAAGATCAATAACAATGGACAACGTCTCTTGGAATTCTGCAGCCACCATAATCTGTGCGTGATCAACACAAGGTGTCATGGAGGCACCCCAGATCAAAGAACTGGCACCAACTCGACCTGGTGCTCACTAAACGCAGCAACCTCCGCAATGTACGGATGACTCGCAGCTATCATGGTGCTGACTGCGACACCGACCATTCACTCGTCTCCAGCAAGGTGAAGATAAAGCCCAAGAGAATCTACAGAAGCCGAACAGAAGGAAGACCACGCATTGACACCAGTGGCACCCAAAATAAAGAGAAGATCAACAAATTCATGCAGGCTCTAGCGGATACTCTGCCCGGCCCCACAGACGGAGATTCCACCGAGAGATGGAGTCATTTTCGCGACACCATCTACAATACAGCACTATCAACATTTGGCAAGAAGCAAACTAAGTCAACCGACTGGTTTGAAGCACACTCTGAAGAGATGCTCCCAGTCCTGGAGATAAAGAGACATGCATTCTCGATGTATAAAACATCACCTTCAGAGAAAACACTGCAGGCACTGCGAACGGCCAGAAATAGAGTACAACAGATGGCAAGAAGATGTGCGAACAGGTACTGGCTACAGCTCTCTGCTCAAATTCAAACTTGTGCAGACACTGGAAATATAAGAGGAATGTATGAGGGCATCAAGCAAGCTGTCGGTCCATCAAAAAATAAGATGGCCCCTTTACGATCAACTGAGGGGGTAATCATAAAAGATCGAGCGAAACAAATGGATCGCTGGGTAGAACACTACTCAGAGCTATACTCAGTGGATAACACTTTCAGCGAAGAAGCTCTGGAAGCCATCGATCAACAGTCCGCCATGCATGCCTTGGATAACGAACCTTGCCTCACAGAAATCAGCGAAGCACTAGACTCTCTCAAATCCGGCAAGGCACCTGGAAAAGATAGTATTCCACCTGAAATTTTAAAATGTAGCAAAGAAACAATCATCCCAGAACTGTATGCAACATTACAGCTCTGCTGGAGAGAAAGATCAATACCACAAGATATGAAAGACGCAAACATCGTTACCCTTTATAAAAACAAAGGCGACAGAAGCGACTGCAACAACTATCGCGGCATTTCCCTTCTCAGCATTACAGGCAAGATTTTTGCCAGAGTAATCCTTAAAAGATTACACATTCTTGCTGAAAGAATCTACCCCGAATCGCAGTGCGGATTTAGACCCAACAGGTCCACCATCGATATGATTTTCTCACTCCGGCAGCTCCAAGAGAAGTGCAGAGAACAGAGGAAGCCATTATATATAGCCTTCATCGACCTCACAAAGGCATTTGACCTCGTGAGCAGAAGCGGCCTTTTTAAGGTCCTTGAAAAGGTTGGATGTCCACCCACCCTTCTTAGTCTCGTGAAATCATTCCACGAAAACATGCAGGGGACCATTTTATTTGACGGCTCAACATCCCAGTCATTCAGCATCAGCAGCGGAGTAAAGCAGGGATGCGTGCTTGCTCCTACACTCTTTGGTATCTTCTTTGCTGTTCTCTTAAGGCAAGCATTTGGGACTGCCACTGAAGGCATATACCTCCACACAAGATCTGATGGCAAACTTTTTAACCCATCAAGACTCAAGGCAAAGACCAAAATAAGACCAAGATGCGTAAGAGAACTACTTTTTGCAGATGATGCAGCACTGACTACTCATACAGCAGAAGATCTCCAAAGGCTCATAGATCGTTTTGCAGCTGCCTGCAAAGACTTTGGGCTCACCATTAGCCTAAATAAAACACAGGTGATGGAACAAGATGCTGATGCGCCTCCGTCAATCAAAATCTCTAATTATGAATTGAAAGTCGTCCACGATTTTGTGTATCTGGGATCGACAATATCAGATAATCTTTCATTAGAGACAGAAATCGACAGACGCATTGGAAAGGCAGCCACAACATTTTCCAGGCTAGCTAAAAGAGTTTGGGAGAATAATAGACTAACAGAGCGTACAAAAGCTCAAGTATATAAAGCTTGTGTTGTTAGCACACTACTCTACGGGTCTGAATCCTGGACCCTGTACTCAAGACAGGAAAGGAAGTTGAATTCCTTCCACATAAGATGTCTGAGACGTATCCTGGGCATAACATGGAAAGACCACATAACAAACAAACAGGTGCTTGAAAGAGCAGATATTACCACAGTGCACACCCTTCTCAAGCAGAGACGCCTCCGGTGGTTGGGCCACGTATCTCGAATGGAGGACGAACGTATTCCCAAAGATCTCCTTTACGGAGAACTAGCCACAGGAAAGAGGCCAACCGGAAGACCCCAAATGCGATATAGGGATGTGTGTAAACAAGATATGAAAACCATTGGAATAGATCCAGACACGTGGGAGAGAGTTGCAACAGACAGATGCTCCTGGAGAAGAGATGTACGAAACGGACTGGTGCTCTTTGAGCGCAATCAGATCCAAAAAACTGAGGAGAGACGGCACAGGCTCAAAGAGCAGTCACTTACTGCGGGACTTGCCTCGTCTCACAGATGCGGAAACTGTGACAGAGATTGTCATTCTCGAATTGGACTATACAGTCACCAGCGGTGCTGCCAGGCACCTCCCAAGCGGCACAACTCTATAGTCCTTCAGGACTGAAAGAGGCCTACTACTACTAACAGTAGACAGCCATGATGGTACAATGGGGGATAGAGGTCAACAGGAGGAGAATACATGAGTATGTAACAGTAGACAGCCGTGATGGTACAATGGGGGATAGAGGTCAACAGGAGGAGAATATATGAGTATGTAACAGTAGACAGCCGTTAACTCCGCTGTCATTACGTGGTACCTTCTGCTTGCCGCACCTTCCCTGAATTGAACTGAAATGTACATTATAACTTCCAATGTTATGATAATACACAGAATTGAAATGTAAATTATAATATTATGTAGTATGATAATACACATAACTTTGATATAGATTTAAAAGATTCTATGTTATGATGATATACAAAACTGAAATATAGATTAGAATACACTGTGTTATGATGATGACCAGGTTTGAAATATAAATTAGAAGATGCTGTTATGATAATAGACATAATTAAAATGTAGATTATATGTAATGATCACAAACAGAAGTAGATGTCATGTAAACTGACCTGCAGTGCTTCATAGAAGAGTTTATACTTTGGCTTCGATGACAATAGAGTTGTAACAGATGGCTGTTGGCTGTCTGGTATAAATGGTACCAATACCTGTACAAGCATCCACATTCAGTATTTCACAATAAATATATTGTCATTAAAAAAATAATAATGCTGTGAACCTTATAACACTAGTACAGATCAGATCACGAGGAGAATACGTGGTTATGGTAAAGACAGGAGAGTGTTCATATATGGGTGTGTATATTAGTGGCAAGTACATGATACTATGAGCTTGGGGTAACCAGTTCCTGTCCACATAGCATTTATTCCAAGAAAATACACTCACTACTACCCATTGTACGAGTCCTTGTCGACGCAGACTTGTTCTGAGCAGAGGAAAAACAAATCTGGTCACAAATGGGACAAACTAGGGGCCATTGTGTCGGTATGTGAGTACACATATCACTCTACCATCACGATTGATATATTAAATTAAGAGTGTCAGACACTTGCGACTTGATGAATAGTTGATCCCAGTATGTTGCTGGGGCCTCATAGTTTGTTCTCTGTAAGACGTGCTCAGCAGGACGCTCTCAGAAAAAGGACTAAGCCATATGTTATACAATCTGGTGTAATTACGTTTCCCCTATGGCCTTTAAACCCTCTTTAGATGATCACAATGTTGCTGATTTGTCTACCCCTGGTATACCACTGTTACTGAGTTGTCTACCCCTGGTATACCACTGCTACTGAGTTGCCTACCGTTGGCATACCACTGCTACTAAGTTGTCTACTCCTGACATACCACGGCTACTGAGTTGTCTACTCCCAACATACCACTGCTACTGTGTCAGAGTCTTGCATAACACAAGACAAGTAGCTCGTTTTCTGGCAAGTGTGAAGTAATATCAAACTATCAAATCACACGAAGTGAATATCCGAAAGTATTATTCACACGTTTTATTGACGCGCCGCATTTATCATCGCACAAACATCGCGCACTGACAATCCATAACAATCATTATAGCATGAACAATATCACTACAATACATAATAATACATGCAAGCAATAAACATCTCACTTACAGTCAAACTATACAAGCGTTCGAACCAGTCTCCCACTGTCATACAGGCTAGCTCTCAAGGCAGATTCAAACTCAACTCGCATTCCCTTGCGACCTGTCCGTTCAACGATCTAAGCCCGTCTGCCAGTTCTGGCGTCCTACACGCTACACGCTCACGTCAGCTGGTGTCCCCTGCACGGTTCACGGGGTGAACTCAATTGCTGTGCGTGGCTGCTTATCCAGGCGTCTGCAAAGACGCCGCGTTCTCTCTGCCGTGTTTAACATTACTCAGGGTTGCGTGTTGTTATGGTGTCTGGCGTTGGTACAGACAACGCGTCGCAACCTCGGATGTGAGACCTTGACACTCTCCACACCCCTTTTTCATGAAAGGATTTCCTTACATGTATAATATATCTCTAGGTGTTCTTAAACATGTCAAAGTCGAACATTATACATTAACAATTATCATAAATATATACAGGTGAATAGTCAACAATATGTATACACCACCTATGTTGCACTTTGAAGTACCACTGTCAAGTACAATCTATTTAATGGGCATTACCTCGCTGTGACCCAGCTAGTCCGGTAGGTATCGGCTAAACTGGCCCCTACCTCACAACCAAGAACAAAAATACTAAAATAATCAGGTCAAGCCGTGAGCATCTCCCTCTGAGATGACTCCTCCATCAGACCTCTGTTTAGAGTTTCTAATGAAGGTCAACAGTTTTGGCAATATACTGTCCATATCTAAACGATGTTACATTGACATGTTATTTATCAAGCACACATGTTCATGGTTACAATACATATTTACATATCACCAATAATTTAGAATAATGTCCCCTGGTTATTATACAGAAAAATTAGGAACAATAATTTATCGTCGTTTACAAGACATAAATTACAATTGGAAATTTATTTCTTAGTGTCATAATTTGATCCTTATTGACAAATGTGCACAAAAAGTCACGTTTGTAAAGAAGCAATCAAGTTACGATGCTGAGATTACATCCTAAAAAACAAATCGACATATACAATTCCGTATATGGAAATATTTTAAATTACATTTTAATACAATTGTCATACATTTATATACTTTTAATATTACTATGCAAAAAATCGGAAGTATACAGCTGTACTATTACATGTGTTGTGATGTCATTCAAACAAAGCTGGTCCGTTCTGGATGGATCTTCTATAAACGGAGTAGTAGTTGTTACTATCAGCTGTTAGATCGTCTCTTCCGCCTTCTGCTCGGATTGTACTGTCGCAGTCATCTTTCGTACCTTGTTAAAACGTCTTGGGCACTTCGGTCTGGATACTTTAGGATTCCCTCACGTTTTAGTGGCTTGGTAATTTCCTGGATCCTGTAGTGTTGTCCCGTGACACTTCTCTGTAGTGTCTGGTTGTTATAATATTTATTTACAATAATAATTACATTCTTTCTCATATCTCACAGTTATACAACACATTAGTTTACATAATACTGATTTCATTCTTTCACATATCTCACAATTATACACGCATTCATTCGCATGATAATAATAAGAATCACAATATGTACATAAGTTATATACATTGGGAGATACAATCTTCCCCTCCCCATCACAATGGTGTACACAGCGTTACTGACACATTGTCACAATTGGCTGTGGTACTGAGCACTATCTACGTTGCAGTTTTATACACCCTCTGCACTGTGCTCTGGTGTCTACTGGGTATTAGGTTCGTTGTATGGACATCTCGACAAAAGGTCTGCAAGACAGTTTTGTGAACCCTTTATATGGTTAATCTCATAGCTATAGTCCTGCAGAAGAAGGGACCATCTTGCCACCCTGCTGTTACTAGGCGTTCCTCTGGTAACAATTGTCAGCGGAGTATTATCTGTTTCAATAATGAAATGTTTGCCTAACAAAAATCTGGAAAGTTTACGTACCGAAAATACCATGGCAAGAGCCTCGAGTTCCGGTGTACTGTAATTTCGTTCGCTGGTGTTCAGTTTTCGAGAGACGTAGTATACTGGGTACAAGATTTGGTCATGTTCTTGGAGAAGCACACCTCCAATGGCTACGGAACTCGCATCACATCTTAATCTAAAAGTAATTTTCAAATTTGGCAATTTCAGTATAGGTGATTTAGAAAAATATGAAAGAATTTTCGTAAATGCTGGCCTTAAACATTCACTGTTTACAATCACATTGGGGTGTTTATTTGTTAGTAGATCAGTGAAACATTTGGTCAATTCAGCAAAATGAGGAATAAACTGTCTGTAATAGTTTAAAAGCCCTAAGACACTTCGCAACTCTTTCTTAGTTGTCGGAAGCGACAATTTCAAAATTCTGGACATGATGTTATCGTCAGTTGATATAAAGCCATTTGAGATCTTATAGCCCAAAAATGAAATTTCCTGAAAGGCTATATCCACTTTGGAAGGTTTTACAGTCAGTCCATGATGTCTAATTCTGTCAAATGTCTGCTGTAGTGCTGTTATGTGCTCTGTCATGTCCTTTGTGTGTACGCAAATGTCGTCCATGTACCAAATGATGTTAGCAATGTCTGTCAAAAGAATTCTTGTCATTCTGACGAAGGTAGCTGGTGCATTGACTAATCCGAAAGGTAGTTTACACCATTCGTATAAACCCCAAGGTGTGGCAAATGCAGTCAGATGTATACTATCAGGATGTACAGCTATCTGCCAGTAGCCTTTTGTCATGTCAAGTTTAGTAAAATAACGTGAGTCAGATAGTTCAGTCAAGATGTCTTCACAGTTGCTCATTGGTTCTAAATCCAACTGTGTAATGCTGTTGAGCTTACGATAGTCCACACAAAGTCTAATCGTGTTGTCCTTTTTGCGTACCAAAACTATTGGTGAACAGAAATGAGATTGTGAACGTCGAATGATATGATTTGCTTCTAAATCAATGATTTCTTGATGAAGTTTTTCTTTATAGTGTATAGGGATGGAATATGGTCTACACTTAATAGGCACGTCAGATGTTAAGATGATTTGGTGTTGCACTAAATCTGTCTGTCCTGGGCTGTCAGAAAAGATAGTCCTGTAGTCTTGTATCAGTTGTCTGCAACTGTCAGTTTGTGTCTGAGTCAGTTTAGGATTTACCTTAATGTCTTGTAAGTTGGTCGTTGTGTCAAGAACTGGTGTCGGTATCTCGTCAGTGTCGTTGTCGTCCGTCTGGTCCACTATGGACGTGCTTGCTGCAGTCTCTACTTGTTCGTCTTGCCTGTGGTGATAAGGTTTGAGCATGTTAATATGGAAAATTTTATGTTTGTCCCTAACTGCAATCTCGTAATCTACCGTCGAAATTTGTCGTAGCACTTTGAACGGTCCTTGCCATGAGTCAGTTAGGAGATGTCTATCACTTGGCAAAAGAAGAAGAACGTCCTGTCCTGGCGTCAGTGTAATAGTTCTATTTCCTCTGTTAGCATATTGTCGGTAAATAGCTCCTGATTTTTGGAGAGCTTCTTTGGCTAATATACATGATTTCATAATTCTATCACGCAATGATGTTACATGTTCATATGGTGAAATGGGTATAGACACAGTTGTACTTCCAGTCAACACAGATTCATACAGAGATAATGGGCCACGTGGTTGTGCACCATATAACATTTCGAATGGTGAGAACCCAGTGCTGGAATGGGGCACTTCCCTATATGCAAACAAAATGGCAGGCAGATAAGTATCCCAATCTTCAGGATGTTCTTGGGTTACCTTAGAGAGCATATGTTTCATATCGCCATTAATCTTTTCTACTATACCGGTCGAATGTGGGTGATATGGACTGTTGAAGCATTGTTTAACACCCAACATTTTGGTAAAGGCTTGTGTAGCCGAGGAAATAAATTGGCTACCCCGATCTGAAAGGATGGTATCAGGGAATCCTACCCTCGCAAAAATATGAAAGAACACTTCCATGATGTCGTTGGAAGTTATGTTCTTCATTGGAATTGCCTCTGGCCAACGAGTACATAGATCAATGAGTGTTACAATGTATCTATTACCTTTAGATGTTATATGGTTCAGAGGACCAACTATATCGACCGAGATCTTTTCAAACGGTCTACTAGCCAAATCTGTAACTTGCAATTCAGCTTGTGGGTGTTTACCCTTTTTGACAAGCTTTTGACAGATGTCACACGATCTGCAATACTGTTTGGTATCGTTGCAAAACTTTGGCCAATAAAATTGAGTAAGTAACCTTGCTCTAGTTTTAGCATAAGCCATGTGTCCTGCAAAGGGTATGTCATGAGCTATGATCAATGCTTGCTTGCGGTTTTCTAACGGTAGCACTGTTTGTTCTATTGTGCTGGAACCTTTGGTGTAATACCGTGTTAGAATTCCGTTCTTGAGAACAAAGTACCATTGAGCATTCTTTGCTACTCTTGGCTTTTGGCCTATAAGTTTGAAATACTTTTGCAGAGATCGATCGGCTTTCTGAGATGTTATAAACATCTCCCTAGTTGTCTCAGGAGATGTTACAACAGGACTTACTCGTTGTAAAGCCTCTGTTTGATCAATTCGATCTTGCATCTGTGCAGTAGATCTAGTTACTGCGTTTACTACATTACAACGATCATTCTCATCACACATTGATGTTACATTCACACAATTACATGTATGTTCTGGCATAGCCAGGTTGGTATTTGTACATTCAATTACAGGTGGTAATACATCATGAATGGTGATTGGTGATGAAGGTGAAGTGGTAGTATCAATATTACAACTGACAGATGATGTATTGATGTCATGTGGTATGTCATTCACTTCAGGAAGGTTTCCAATAATAATATCACAGCAAGGATTGGTTAATGCTGCGCATTTCACCTTTCCTGTAAGGAATGGTGTAGTTATATATGCCCATGCAAGTGGATATTTCTCTATGTTCCCTGAGAATGTCCTGCATGTGACATATTTACCACTATATTGTGTTGGTAAAATATAATCTCTCTTTACACCAATGAGAGTACTCCCGCTATCACGTAAGACTGTGGCAGCTTTACCATTAACATACCCCTGGTGTATGTTTAGTATACCTTTGGAGTTTACTACAGAATTGGCCTCCTCACTGGTAATAGGTATAGAATGGCCGCATGTTAACACGCCATCCTCATGAAATTGATCACAAATGGTACATTTTTCCTGATGGAATACCTCAATGGATTGTGCTGAGTTTACTGGGTGATCTTGTACACTTTCATCTTCTGATGAAGAACTGTCAAACATGGCTGCATTAGCCTTTTTGGTCATTGACTTGCCTTTACAATCCTTACGCCAGTGACCAAAAGCCTTACAAAGGTAACATTTTGTAAGTTTTTTGTAGTTCTTCCTTTCTTTATCTTGCTTAGAAATGTAATTATGCAAGTAAGCAGTGTACCCAGGATGTTGGTCGCACATATCATGCTCATTGTGTGTATTGTTGCAATATCTACACTGATATAATTTCTCTGCACTTTGTTTATAAGGTCTTTGTTTGGTATTTGACCCTGCCTGATATTTGCCATATGTAGCTGCTGCTACAAAGTCTGTGCTGGTCAGACTACTAGAGAAACAATGCTTATTGGCTGCAAAATAACCAGAGCCACGACTTTCAATCTGTTGAACACTTTCACACTGACATTCCAACAAAAATTTAGAAAAGGGGGCTGGGAGAGATGCAATAATCTTATCTCTCAACATAAGGTCAACTAATTTGTCATAACTTCCATTTACTTTAGCTGCTGACAGCCATTTAGAAAAAATATTTTGAATTTCTGAGATGTAATCAGAGAACGTGTGTGTTGGCTTAGGAGACAACTTCCTAAACTGTTCTCTATAACCTGATTCATCTAGCAAAAATGTGACATAATTTTTTGCTTTTATGTAAAGATAATCTTCTTTCAGGTCATTTGGGATCGACTCTATGACTTTAAGAGGTTCCCCAGAAAGACTTCTTACATACACTATCCCCCATTCAGGTTTTGGGATTTTGTAATGATCCATAACAAATTCAAAATTTTGGGTGAATGCTGCTATGCAATCACCTGTGTTGTAACTTCTGATTAGACCTTGATACTTCTTATGAGGTTGATCTTTGTCTGTTTCTCTATTCACTTTATCTTTAGAACATTCAGCTTTTAGCTGTTCAATTCTTAGTTGTGTTTCTTGCTCTTCTCTCTTACTTTGGGCTAAGATCTCAGCTTGCCTCACTGCAGCTTCTGCTTGTGCCTGTTGAAGCTTTAAAGCAGCCTCTGAGTCTGCCTCTTTACTTTTCACAGCTCTTTCGGCTGCTCTCTCATCCCTCTCACTAATTTGCTCTTGTTTCAAACAATATTCTGCATATTTACTTTCACTCCATGCTCTCAATCCCTCACCAGACATATTCATTTTTAAACCCATTTCAATGAAATCGTTTAAAGAAGACATGATGAACAATAGGTATGATGGAATAAATATAAACAAAATTACTTATGATGTTAGTAAGTTACAAATATTTATAGCACAGTTAATGTCTAAAGCCAGACTAACGAAAGTATAAAGAAAGCTGAAAAAAATTTTATACTCAAGTAATCCTTGGGTACTGTGCTGTTCAGTGGTGCTCGAAATCACACTGGAACGTCTTTCGGGTTGACGCACAAAAAATTTTTGAAGTTCACCAGACTCAGGTAAAGTTGTCACAAAAACCCTGTACTTTTTCAACTAAACGAAATTAGAACGTTTGTAAATGTATGGTGTGTGTAATGTCACTGAAGTCTGTAAAGGTTTGTATGCTGTCAAGTATTATTGTTAGTCGTTACCACTTTCAACAACTTTCACGCTCACACTACCTCTACTCAATGACATTCAAGGGCACGGCCGCCATTTTGGATTTTAGGTACAAAATTTGTTGAATTTAGTGCTAAGTCTGAAGACGCCTCGGTTGGCTTCAAATAATATCTTCACACTTATAATTTAATTAAATCAACTCTATTAATTCGTTACTTTACCTTAATCTATGACTTGCGCACTTCTATCGGCATGTTCACATTCGCTTCAAACTCGGACCAAAAAAAAATTTATACGTTCGCATTTGATTCAAAACCCGGACGAAAGCCTCCACATTCGCACTTGTCAGAGTCTTGCATAACACAAGACAAGTAGCTCGTTTTCTGGCAAGTGTGAAGTAATATCAAACTATCAAATCACACGAAGTGAATATCCGAAAGTATTATTCACACGTTTTATTGACGCGCCGCATTTATCATCGCACAAACATCGCGCACTGACAATCCATAACAATCATTATAGCATGAACAATATCACTACAATACATAATAATACATGCAAGCAATAAACATCTCACTTACAGTCAAACTATACAAGCGTTCGAACCAGTCTCCCACTGTCATACAGGCTAGCTCTCAAGGCAGATTCAAACTCAACTCGCATTCCCTTGCGACCTGTCCGTTCAACGATCTAAGCCCGTCTGCCAGTTCTGGCGTCCTACACGCTACACGCTCACGTCAGCTGGTGTCCCCTGCACGGTTCACGGGGTGAACTCAATTGCTGTGCGTGGCTGCTTATCCAGGCGTCTGCAAAGACGCCGCGTTCTCTCTGCCGTGTTTAACATTACTCAGGGTTGCGTGTTGTTATGGTGTCTGGCGTTGGTACAGACAACGCGTCGCAACCTCGGCTGTGAGACCTTGACATACTGAGTTGTCTACTCTTGGCATACCACTGCTACTGAGTTGTCTACTCCTGGCATACCACTGCTACTGAGTTGTTTACTCCTGGCATACCACTGCTACTGAGTTGTTTACTCCTGGCATACCACTGCTACTGAGTTGCCTACCGTTGGCATACCACTGCTACTAAGTTGTTTACTCCTGACATACCACGGCTACTGAGTTGTTTACTCCTGACATACCACTGCTACTGGGTTGTTTACTCCTGGCATACCACTGCTACTGGGTTGTTTACTCCTGACATACCACGGCTACTGAGTTGTTTACTCCTGGCATACCACTGCTACTGAGTTGTTTACTCCTGACATACCACTGCTACTGAGTTGTTTACCCCTGACATACCACGGCTACTGAGTTGTCTACTCCCAACATACCTCTGCTACTAAGTTGTTTACTCCTGACATACCACGGCTACTGAGTTGTTTACTCCTGACATACCACTGCTACTGGGTTGTTTACTGCTGGCATACCACTGCTACTGGGTTGTTACTCCTGACATACCATGGTTACTGAGTTGTTTACTCCTGGCATACCACTGCTACTGAGTTGTTTACTCCTGACATACCACTGCTACTGAGCTGATTACTCCCAACATACCACGGCTACTGAGTTGTTTACTCCCAACATACCACGGCTACTGAGTTGTCTACTCCCAACATACCACTGCTACTGAGTTGTCTACTCCTGACATACCACGGCTTCTGGATTTTCTACTCATGACATATCACGGCTACTGAGTTGTCTTCTCCTAGCAGATCATAGCTACTGAATTGCCTTGGTAAGGTCAATGAAAGTGGAGAACATTTCGCAGTTCTTTTCCTGACATTTCTCTTGCAGCTGCCTTGCAGCGAAAATCATGTCAACAGTTCCTCGTTCTTTTCTCAAGCCCCATTGACTCTCAGGAAGAAGACCTTCATGGAGATGGGCCATGAGGCGATTGAGAAGAATGCTGGTGTCAGCGACTTGCTTGCGACAGGTATTTCAGGACTCCCCTACTTTTGCACCACACGAAATAATAACTCGTGTCATTTTCAAAAGATACAATTTATTTAGAGCTGATTACAAACAAGCTCCGTGAGCGGAATACTTCATTGACAATAAACAGCATGGTACGTTACACAGATGCTATGAAGAGGTGATAATGATACTATTAAACACTGAATGGAATCTAAAGCCTAACAATCACTATTGTCTATAAACTTATAGTATTCATAAGGAACACGTCTACTCTCCAGTCGTCCTCAGTCGCAGTCTGAGCCACGCTTCTAGTTGCGTGTTCAAACACGGACGTTCGATCCTCCGTGCGCTGACGAGTATTGCGTGCGTGGTGTCCCAGCACGCTGGTCAGTTAACTCGAGTTAGCCTGTACTCCAGGGCTACTCGTTGAGGCGGTTAGTTTCCTAGTGTTTTGGGAAACCCTCGCTCACTGGCACTCAATGCCCTCTTGGTTGACACAAGTGTGTCCCGTTGTGAAGCTATTTATAGCGCTGGTGTCTCTCCTGTCTGGTGTCCTTTAATAGTCTCTGTCTTAGCTCTATTACTTATATTCTTAACTCTGTAAACTCCTTATTTAGATCTTTGACATCTGGCGAGTATTTTCCATGCGATTGAGAGCAACGTGATGCCTTGGTGGTTGTCACAGGATTGGCGGTTTCCTTTACGTTTGTAAAGGTGGAATATTGACGCGTCCTTGAAATCTTGTGTCATGGTCTCGTTCACCCCTATGTTTTTAAAGACTTGGTGAAGCTGCTCTTTTAGGACCAGCCCACCTGCCTTGTATATCTCTGCTAGGATGGAGTCAGGACCAGGCGCGTTTCCATTGGAAAGTTTCTTAATGGCTTTATTTAGTTCCACTATGGTTTGCAGATCATCAAGTGTATCATTAGTGGGAACCTGAGGAAGGCACTTGATGCTTTCATCATCGAAGAAGGAAGTTGTATTTAAGATGTTGCTGAAATGCTCTTCCCGGGATTGATTGATTTCTTTCTTATCAGGTGATCAATGTGTCCCCATCTGCACTGAGGAGGGGAACTATACCTGCTGATGTAGGACCATTGAGTCGTAGACGTTTTCCATATCATGTCTGTTAGCAAAGCCTTGAATTTCATCAGCTTTGTTGCTCAGCCAGGAGTCCCGAATGTGCCGAAGTTTCTGCTGCACTACTCTCCGAATGTTATAGAAGGCATCATTTTTTTATGTTGACTTCGGGTCATTCAAATGTGCCTTGAGGAGAAGATGTTTCTCGGCCAGCAATTGGTTTATGTCTCTAGAATTTTCATCAAAGCAGTTTTTATGTGCTCGGAGATCTGTACCCAGGATTTCTATTGCAGTGTTATAAATGATGTTCTTTAGAGCTCTCCACTCTGTTTCCGCATCCTGTTTAGCTGCAGCATTTGGCTTGAGGCGGTCTTCCAGTATGTTTTCAAGGGACAGTTGCATTATTTTGCTGTTAAGGCGGGGGACATACAGTTTTTTTGGTTTTTTTTTTTCTTTTGGGTGCATTATTACCCCTTGAGCACGCCGTGGTAGTTTGATGTGTAAGTTTATTTTCGAGATAATGAAACGATGGTCTGTCCAACATTCGGCACCACACATGGATTTTGTCACCCGAACGTCTTGTCTATCACTCCACCTGACGATGACATAGTCAGTGAGGTGCCAGTGTTTCGATCGAGGGTGCATCCATGATGTCCTATTTCTCGTGGGAAGAAGGAAAATTGTGTTGGTGATCAGGAGATCGTGTTCGGCACATTGCTGTTACAATTTCCTACTCCGTACTTTTCAATGATGCCAATCCAAGAGGCGGTGTCCTTGCCTACTCTGGCATTGAAATCCCCAAGGAGTATAAGTTTGTCTCCTTTTGAAACAGACGTTAATACGTTGTGCAGGTCTTCATATAACTTTTTTTTTTTATTAACGCCATCTTCATTTGTCATGGTCGGTGCGTAGTGTAACAAAATGGCCAGTGGCTCATGTCCTCATGCCTTCTTTGGGTTTTGGAAACAGAGGGAAATCCCTTTCGGGAACCCTCAGTTCTCTTATCCGCTCAACTCCCTTAGAAGATAGTTCTCTGGGTTACTTTTATACCCCGATCTTCTTAAGAGAACTATTAGAAGTTTTACTTTTCTTCGGGAAAACCCGATAGGGTGCCTTGCACCGAATACGCACTTGTGCAATTTCTTTGGAAATCAATGTCCGTCTAAACAACAACCGTTTGTTCTCTGCACTAAGTCTTGAAAAGTAAAAGATTTTGACATCTTTAGTGCAGCATTCTGGTGGCAATTTTAATGGCAGAGAAAGGTAAGAGTGGGTTTTATTTATTTATATCCGACCTTGGCCTACGAATCTCTGGTGTCTCGACTGGGGAGACGAATTGGCGAAAAGCCAGTCGTGCCATATCGGGAGGGGGTCGACAGCTGGCCAACCCAGATAGGCGTCTTATTCTTGGCCTAGCCTTGGAACGAATCCGAGCACTATATTTCACTCGATGATTTTGCTTGTTCTTGGCAGCGGATGGGCTGTTATTATCTTTCTTCCTACAACCTAAACTCTGTATAGTGTCAGCTTTAAGTGGAATATAAGCATGACATATCTACTTTCTGCCGGAAATGAAGGGAGGGCTCCGTGGGGACGGTCCGCACTGTGATATCTCTTTCATCTTGTAGCAAATATGGTAGTCAGGATGGATCAAATAGGCATTGGTTGTTAAGATGATTCCTGTGAGAGAACTAGACCACTTCATCTCACTGGAAAGAACAATATATCATTGAAACAAATTCTCTGCGAGGTACAGCCTGTGCATTGCGGCGACGGCGCAGACGAGACCAGCGGCCGGAAAGTGTAGTGTCTTCTTTCTTATTCTTAATAAGGATAGTGAACTAAACTTCGTTCCATACAGAACCTCCACTGTACTACTCGTTGAGCGGGAAAGAGTGTTAACTAAAATAACCATAGTGACCAAAACCTAGGGGCGTGGGGGAGGGAACTACCGAACCGTATAAGCCAAAAGAGGCTATTAAGTAGGGCACCGAAGATGGGCCCCGAGAACACTGAGTATGATCTACACGTTCCCCTAAACATATTAAAGGAGAGGGGGGAACACACATAATTACCCACACACCCCACAAGAGCTCTGTCGTGAGAAAGGCAGGGTTTGTAAGTGAGAGGGAAACCAGGAAACGAACGTGCCCAGTAATAATAAAGGCATGGCATGAGAGAAGAGAGTGAATCTTGTATGAAGAGATGATGTAATGTTCCTATGGTCAAACGATACGACCTATACAAGCTAGAGGCCTAGTCTAGAAAGGACGTAGCCAATCTAGGGGCTACCTGACAGGTCAGGCCCATTCACTCAGGCCTCCTATCTAATTATTTTAGTGAGGTATATGATGTCAAATTTATTGAACTGAGGCCCCTATTGGTCCTCAGGATTGTGGTACTTGAGTCAGCCAAGTAGCTCACTAATCTCTGTCCTCTCCAGGGCTCTCCTGGAAGTGAAAAGTGCAGAAGGTATCGGCAAGGCCACGAGATAGTCACCTGACGCAATTCTCAAGTGAACCACGGACTTTCAAGTTATTGGCCGTACCATGCAAAATGCACCCTTCAAGGGATAGAGGCACGATTAGTCCTGAACGAGTGACAATCCTCAGTACTAGCTCAACGCAAGTCATCTCGTTGACATAGGGGCGAGTGACCCTATATTCTTGACTGGACATATACCTAGTCCTCAGTCATCACCATCCTTGTCAGTGACAGTGAAAGGTACATACCCATTCCCTATACACGAACTGTTCCCCTTGTGTCCATTCTTACCCAAAAGAGTGTCAGGTGAATCCAGGTGGCTTCGAAGCACAATAGACGGTGAATACTCATAGAGGTCCACTAAAATCCGGAACCCAAGTTCTACGGCGGTCTGTTGTTCTCACCACTTACCTTGAAGAAAGGAACTGATGGCACACGCGGTGAGGTTGATGTGGACTGACTGGACAATATCTTACTATAGGGCCGAGGATGTAAAGAAACACGAGGCTCTGTGCCTGGACTGAAAACCTTACCCCTATTGGTTGTTTTTTTTATTTTGTAAATACCTATCTGTTTTAACTGCCTTAATATCCTCCTGGACTGTCCTTTATTCAGTTAATAAATTTCAGAAGATATGTTACCATGATGATCGTAATGTTATCTGTGGTCAGCCAGAAAGTAGGCCCCGGGGAGTAGGCCCCGGGGTCAAAAGAGAGAGTGACAGTGAGTCCGGGGAACGGAGGAGGGTTGGCAGACATAGACCTACCCCAGCCAGGGTTAAGTAAGAATAGTGAGGTATAGTGACAAGGGTATTTGGGACCCTCCACATAACTTGTTACACGTAGACACTCACGATGGTTGCATGCTTCTTTCCTCTCAGCAGGGGTAACTCAATAGTCATAAGCCTGTCATTTATAGCCTTCGGAAATTCAGCTAGTTTGCCAACCTGAGCCGACTTAATGGCAAATCCCACATCCGGATTGGAGTCTTTCCTCGCTTCTCCTTCCACTCCAGAAAAATGTATAGCCGGCACCTACTTCACAGATTTAGCCTTCTTCTGCAAGTCGTGTCTCGCTCAAGGCTGCAATGTCGATGTTGTACCTGCCCAGCTCTCTCGCAATCAGTGCTGTTCGTCTCTCTGGGCCAGACGAGCCGTTTCTATCAAGTAGGGTGCGTACATTCCAATTTCCGATTGTCAGGGGAATATGGTTAGCTCTTTTAGCTTTAAATGTTTTTACTTTGTTTGTATGTCGACGACAGTATAGGATTACCCACCAACAGCAACTAGCTGGTTAGGTAATGATGGCGCAGAAAATGTTTAGGGCACCTTTTCTAGCCCCTTCCTCATGCTTTGGGGGTTAACAGTGCTTTCCTATAGAGGAGTGCTCAGTCACTCAGGGGGCTGCCGAATCCCACTGCTATTCCGGTCAGTAGAAGACCATATGGCCTGAGTCGACTGTGTGCAAGTCTGCGACTACGCTGCCAGCGTACCCACGTCTGCCGCTTCGCCTGTCGCCCATCGCCACATGGTTTGAAGGTGATATGTGAAGTCAGTCAGTCAGTCAGTCAGTCACACACACACACACACACACGCACACGTATATATATATATATATATATATATATATATATATATATATATATATATATATATATATATATATATATATATATATCAATTACCTGGTGTGCGACACTCCCCACATTTATCATATCCCATAGTCAGAGATGACTGCAGGAGCAAGTTATGTTATGTACTGTATGCATAAATTGCCTGGTATGGAAGACTCTCGACATATCATCCCATAGTCAGAGATGACTGCAGGAGCACGTTATGTTATGTACTGTATGCATAAATTACCTGGTGTGCAAGACTCTCGACATATCATCCCATAGTCAGAGATGACTGCAGGAGCACTTTATGTTATGTACTGTTTCTGTAAGTTCAAATAACGACAATCAAGTCTGTCCCACGACAGTTTCCTGCTAGGGTCTGTGATGTGATAGCGCCATCACATTGTGTAGACCTGGGATCAAGGAGAAATAGATGACCAATCTTTCTCCACTTTGGCAAGCGACGAGCCCAGGCTATGAACCCACATGCGACCGTGCTCATGATATTACCAGTGCAGCTCGCTATCAACTTCACTACCACGCCCGATATGAATGGTGCATATCCTTTGTCGTTTGCCATTGTTTCTGAATGCGAAATAAACGGCTTATTTAACGCCTGTGTAAGAGTTGAACTGCCGACCCGGTCATCAGCGCACCAGAAGTTTAAGAGCAAAAGCACTTTTTCTTTCGAACACCGCGACCTTTGATAACTGAAGGAGCCAGCTACGTGCTGAATTTCACATAAATTACCTGGTTGATAATGTGGATGTATCCATTCACCGCAGAAATGTTTGCTCTTTTGATTACTGCTGGCGGTGAATGACTTGAGTAAATGTTCAGCTTCTGAAGAAGAAAACACATGTTCTTGTCAGCTGCGATCGATAGATCAGATTACTGAAGTTCATTTTATAATGACTTCCATTTTATTGTTTTCGATATGCCATGACTTTTCCAAGATTCGGTGATTTTACTTTATAATGAATTAGGTTTGAATTATTTTTACATCCATGTGATTTTTACGGTTAGCAGGGTAGGGGTATCCCCAATCAAATTAGATGTAAGACGCCTCCTTTCCTCCGTTAGTCTACGGGACACCCTTGGGCAAGGTGGGGTACCCGTTTAGCCCCCCGATCACGGTTACTTGGAGCCATGGAAGCAGGTGGTGGATGGAGTGTGAGAGCAGCCGACAGATTGTTGTTGGTTATGGTCTTGCACTCTGCGGCGATAGGAAGATGATCACATCAGTAGAGACAATGGCTATGGCCACCGACTAGTACAGTCACTGCCCAGAAGGAAAGCAATGGCAAACTACCTTCTGCAAAACCATTTCAATTCTAAAAAAGGGCAACCTGAATTTATGCACCAACTATAGAACTGTTGTCCTGATCAGTCATGCAAGTAAAATTCTACTAAAAATCATAAAGGGAAATCTTCGTAAGAAAATGGAAGAAGAGATTAACATGGTTCAAGCTGGATTTAGACAAGGAAGAGGAACAAGAGATCACGTACTCAAGATGAGTTTAATAATAGAGAAGTGCAGAGAATTTAATGTACCCCTATTCTCATGTTTTGTGGATTACTTCAAAGGCATTTGACTAGTGTACAACATCAGAAACTTTGGGAAATCACGAAGAATATGGGCTTTCCTTCACATGTAATACAACTCATAAAAATGCTCTATCTAGACCACCAAGCAGCGGTTAGAATAGATGGTGAGACATCAGATTGGTTTGACATCAAGCAAGGAGTCCGTCAGGGCTGCGTGCTGTCATCCTATTTGTTTAACCTGTACGCCGAAAATATAATGAGAAATGTCAGAGATGATATAAACAGGGCGCTATATGATGCCCTAAATATCGGTGGTTATGACATACCAGAGATTCGATATGCTGATGATACAGTATCGCTATCCACAACATAGAATGGTATAGAAAACCTAATAGCCTCAAACCAGTTAGATAGTGAAAATCACAACTTATATCTTAACATAGCAAAAACAAAGGTAATGCATTCAGATAAAACTACTGTGGAGAAAGAAATATATGTTAATGAGGAAAGATTGGAGGTGGTGGAGAATTTTAAATATCTTCGGTCATTGATTACCAACAACGGTGACACAATGAAAGAAATTAAACGACGACTATCAATTGCTCTTTAAAGACTAAAACAACTGAATAAATTATGGAGTGAGAAAGATAGAACTACAAAAATTAGATTTTTAAGAGCATACATCTTTCCCATTGCAACATACGCCTGTGAGACCCGGACACTTACTAAACAAGCTGAACAGCGCATACATGCCTTTGAATATAAATGTTATAGACGAGTTCTAAGAATATCTTGGGTAAAGAAAAGAAAAAATGCATGCATACGTCAAGAGCTGAATATTGAAGAAGGTTGGCTATTAAAAACGCTAAAACAAAGACAATTGGAATATTTTGGTCACATGAAACGTCACGAAAGTTTGGAGAGAACAAATCGGGGTATATGCCTGGGAAGAAAGGAAGAGGAATGCCAAAGAGAAGATGGGTGCAGGATGTGGCGGATGTTCTTCATATGGGTGTATCAGACACGGGACATCTTGCTTATGATCGAGAGATTTTCAAGAAGGTTGTTATGGGAGAGAAGTTCTGCAAAGGACATGCTACTGAATGAATGAATGAATGAATGAATGAATGAATGTGAAAATTTATGGGCTTACAATTTATTATAAACTCTTAAAGGATGTAGAATTGATCCATGTCTTGTGCCGGGATTTCCTGTCTCATTGAGTTTTAATGCTCAGTTCCAGACTAAAGGCAGTTATTAATACTTTTGTTATCGGAACTGTACAAGAACCGTGTGTGTGTGTGTGTGAACTGACCTGGGTTCACGGGTCGACCCATTCTACCATGTGTACACGGACATGTCCTGGGAGGTCAAGGCTGCCGATGCGATACCTGATGACGTCACCTACTGTGTGTCAGTTTGTCTATAACAACCTGGGTCTAGCACCTTATACCTAATGCGTCTACAGCGAGCACAAGGATCCTCTACTGACTTCTTTAAATGACTGCGTGAGCTGATGGTAATGGCGACCCCAGTCTGAAAACATTATTATAGTCTCTCTCTCATTCTCTCTCTCTCTCTCTCTCTCTCTCTCTCTCTCTCTCTCTCTCTCTCTCTCTCTCTCTCTCCCTCTCTCTCTCTCTCTCTCTCTCACACACACACACACATACTCACATGCGGACACACATACACACACTCACTTGAGGGCACACACACACACACACACAAACACATCATCATCATCACCTCCGAACCTTACTGTTATCACACACACACACAAACAAACACCCCCACTCCACACACACACACACACACACACACACACACACACACACACATCATATCAGAACAGTGGTATTGTCACAAACACACATACTATCTCAGAACAGTAGTATTGTCACACACACACACACACACCAGAACAATAGTATTGTCACATACACACATCATCTCAGAAATATAGTATTCACACACACACACACACATACACACACATACACACACACACCATCTCTGAACAATAGTATTGTCACACACACATACACATCATCTCAGAACCTTACTATTATCACACACACAAAAACAAACACCCCTCCCCCCATACACACACACCATATCAGAACAGTGGTATTGTCACACACACACACACACACACACACACACGCACACTATCTCAGAACAGTAGTATTGTTACACACACACACACACACACACACACACACACACTAATTCCGAACACTACAAGTGTCAGACAAATACACGAACACACGCAGACACTCCATCTAAGAACTGTAGTATTCTCACACACACACACACACACACACACACACACACACACACACACACACTTACACTAATTCCGAACATTACAAGTGTCAGACAATCACACACACACACACACACACACACACGTACACACCATCTCAGAACATTACTAGTGTCAGACAAACAAACAAACAAACAACCACACACACACACACACTCCGACACTCAAACCATAACTCAGTACATTGCTAGTGTCATGCACGAACACACACACACACACTCACACACCTACACACTGAGAACATCAGCAATGCATACTATCTCAATGCATACTATGAGCCATTTTCAACTTTAAGGTATCTCACCTCGGAGAATTCTCAAACTTAACCAAACAATGAGCTGGGCGCAAACAAAAGGAAACTTCGGAAGTAAACAAGATCATTAATCATATGACTTTTTTTACCTGTTTGATATTCTCAGTGTGTAAAGAGTATCCGTCATAGAGAGTTGGGTAGCTCTGGACAACGCCATCCATTGCCATCAGATCATCAGAAGAGAAGGAATTGTTGATTATGTGAAATCTACAAGAACAAAATGAACTCTATCTTCCGCTATTTAAGGAAACTTGGAAAATATCGACAAATAATCTCAAAGCATTTCACATGGTTGAGAACATCTAATTACATGCATTACATACATCTCATTAAATAAAGTTTAATCATGACAACAATATGTTTTGTGCAGAGCATAATGAACGAAAGTATAATTATAAAACCAATATGTGGTTAAGATCATCATTAACAAACGATTATTCATGAAACTCATGGCCTACACCAAACACTGAAAATTGTAAATTCTTCAACGTTCCTAATAGCCATGGAAGACATGAAAGCCGAGGTTAGGGAAATTAAATATAAGCAGGTTGTATGACAACATGGTATGATAACCAGAATCAACAGAGAAGACGGTTTGATATATTTTGTGAAGAGAACCAACTTATTATGTGTAACACATTTTCCCTACAAGTCCCAAGGAAAGTGTATAGATAGTATACCACTGGAAATGGAAGGAAACACCACACTGGCTACATTGTAATCATAAATATATTTAATTCAATGTTCAAAATGCCAAAAAATGGTGCTGATATCAATTGTGACCACAAACCTGTAGATATAAAATTCAAATAAAACTTTAAAATGCAGGAATAATGACATCGAGGTCACCTCAGATAGAAATATCAGCATTGAAACAATCAGACTCAAGTTAGTTACACATGGTAGAAGTAACACAAAATACATATGACAGGCAAATGGTTGAAATTATGACATTACTAGTGAAATGCGTTACCAACTTCTCTAGCCCGCCTGACACACATTCTAATGTTCATATTTAATCAAACATTCTAATTTTCATTTTTAATTAGCCCAAATCAATATGCTGTTGTTCATTGACCCACAATATATACTTTTGTATGGATGTGACGCGTGAGCAATGAACACACAAGCTGAAAAACAAATGATGGCTGTGGAAATTTGGTTTTTGAGGAAAATGGAAAGAATACCATGGACAGATACAAAACCCAATGAACAGGTTCTACAAGAAACATTTGAATACCGTAAACTGATTAGAGAAATTTGGCGTAGACATCACAATTTTTGGACACGTTATGAAAATACATAAATGGGAGAACTTGGTGACAAAGTTCAGGGGAACAGAACAAGGGGGAGGCAGAGAAGTAAATACCTGGTTGGCTTGGTCACGTGGTATGGCTGAAACAAGAACACAGCTGATCTAGGACACACGTGATCACCTGAGATGGCGAAACATGACCGCCTACTGTTTATCCACATGATGATGATGATTGTTCATATAATAATTAGATGACTTGCGCTACATTAAATTGTTCACATTTAATCAGATAACTTGATCTACATTATCTTGTTCATATAAAAACTGAACACCAAGATTAACTTACTTCAGAAAAGTCAAAGCATTTTCTTCTTGACTCCAGTATTCAAGGCTCTTCTTGTGTTTCTTAAATTTTTTCAAAATCGAACGACTATTTGGGGCGAAAAATGTGTAGCTTGAATTTACCACGTCTAGTATGTTGTTGGAGGCGTTCACAATCTGAGAAAAGAACACAACACATGTATGGCTTCTATCTACCACATCTAGTATGATGTTGGAGGCATTCACCATCTGAGGACAGAACACAACACATGTATGGCTTCTATCTATCATATCTAGTATGTTGTTGAAGTCATTCACAATCTGCTGAAAGAACACAAAAATGTGTGGCAGAGATCGGATTCTATGAACGACATTGACTCAGTATTTTACTTGCAAGGAAAGTCACCACGCGATTCCTTAGAGAAGTGGTTCTCTGCTGGTGGGGAGTTTTAGGGTTTCCAGAGGGGGGAATTAAGATTATTTCAAGATCGCGTTAATACAAGAACCGATTACTTGATATATTTTTCCCTCCATACTCTACGGTTCTGTACTTCTCGCTCTTCTGAAATTCAATTTGTAACGTAAGTAGACAGGCAAATCACGTTGTTATGTAGAAGGCTAGACTTGTTCTAGTATGTGTTATTAAATTTAGATTCTAATTTTACGTATACTATGTAGGGGCCCGGGGGAGGGGGGGATATATAGGGAGGAAATTCGAAAAGGCAGGGGGTGTGGGTGGCGTTCTGAAAATATGATGAAGGGGTGCATTGGCCAAAAAAGATTGAGAACCACTGCCTTAGACGCTTAGATTATGAAGTAGGCTTTGCTGCTAGAAACTCTTTATCGAATAGGGTTTCATTTAGGTAGAAGTGGATTAAACCACATTCTGACACATAAGCGACAGTTGACCCTGCCACATTGTGCCGGGAATGCCAATGATATCACATGACTCCTTATAGAAATCATCATATTTAGTTACCACGTTGCTAGGCAATATTCGGTGACCTCAATGACTGACAATAAAGGGACGCAATCCTAACAACACATAAGAATGTCAGGGAACTTCCTGTCTAGATTTGGAATCATTTTAATAACTGTGGTGGACAGTATTAGTGTTAGCCTGGTGGTATCTGTTATTATTATTATTATTATTATTATTATTATAATTATTATTATTTTTTTATTATTATTATTATTATTATTATTATTATTATTATTAATATTATTATTATGCCGGCTTCGTGGCTTAGAGGTAATGACTTTTCTCCGTAATCTCGTATACTCTCGTGGGTAACGTGATGACGGTGAGAAACAGTAGTGGTTCGAATCGCATCGGTAACTTACGGGGTATGTGAGCCGGACGCTCAGAAAGCAATGGCAAACTACTGAGCGTAATCTTGCCAAGAAATCAACATACAGCTGAAAGATGCTGGTGTTGACAGCGAGGTCCTGTAAAGGATATGTAAAAAAAAAAAAAAAAAAATTAAAAAATTTAATTATTATTATCTTTATTATTATTACTATATAAATCTTTAACTCGAGAAATAAGAAAGAACACAAGAAGGACAAAAATCAATATATACAAGATTGCTGTACCAGAATAGAGCAATATCATAAGGCTGGAAGAGATTATGAAATGTTCAAGGAAATGAAGTTATTGACAAGAAATGTTCAACCTCAATTGAATGTTATCTGTGACAAGATGGGAAATACCTTAACAGAATCTAGACAAATTCTAGAAAGATGGCAGGAGTACTGCAGTGGAATGTATGATATGAGTGACAGTGAGGATATGAATGAGATACATGAGCCAATGACAGCAGAGACAGAACCTGAACCCTCATTAGATGAAATTGCTTGGGCTATAGGGAACCTGAAGAATGGTAAATCACCTGGATGTGATGAGATACCAGCTGAACTAATTAAAGCAGGAGGAGAAGAAAGCATACACATATATCATGCATTATGTACAAAGATTTGGAAATATGGTATATGGCCAAAAGATTGGAAGAGATCTATCTTCATTCCAATACCAAAAAAGGGCAACCTGAAATTATGCACCAACTATAGAACTGTTACCCTGATAAGTCATGCAAGTAAAATTCTACAAAAAGTCATAATGCGAAGACTTAGTAAGAAAATGGAATAAGAGATTAACATAGTTCAAGCTGGATTTAGACAAGGAAGAGGAACAAGAGATCACATATTCAACATGCGTTTAATAATAGAGAAGTGCAGAGAATTTAATGTAAACCTATTCTCATGTTTTGTGGATTATTCAAAGGCATTTGACTGTGTACAGCATCAGAAACTTTGGGAAATCATGAGGAATATGGGCTTTCCTTCACATGTAGTACATCTCATAAAAATGCTATATCTAGACCAACAAGCAGCAGTTAGAATAGATGGCGAGACATCAGATTGGTTTGACATCAAGCAAGGAGTCCGTCAGGGCTGCGTGCTGTCACCCTATTTGTTTAACCTGTATGCCGAAAATATAATGAGAAATGTAAGAGATGATATAAACAGGGAGCCATATGATGCCCTAAATATCGGCGGTCATGACATACCAGAGATTCGATATGCTGATGATACAGTATTACTATCCACAACGCAGAATGGCATAGAAAACCTAATAGCCTCAACACAATTGAATAGTGAAAATCACAACTTATATCTTAACATAGCAAAAACTAAGATAATGCATACAGATAAAACTACTATGGAGAAAGAAATATACATTAATGGGAGAAAATTGGAGGTGGTGGAAAATTTTGAATATCTTGGGTCTTTGTTTACGAATAATGGTGACACAATGAAAGAAATTAAACGGCGACTATCCATTGCCCTTCAAAGACTAAAACAGATGAATAAATTATGGTGTGGGACAGACAGAACTACAAAAATTAGATTTTTAAGAGCATGCATCTTTCCCATTGCAACATACGCCTGTGAGACATGGACACTTACTAAACAAGCTGAACAGCGCATACATGCCTTTGAATATAAATGTTATAGACGAGTTCTAAGAATATCTTGGGTAAAGAAAAGAACAAATGCATCCATACTTCAAGAGTTGAATATTGAGGAGGGATGGCTATTAAAGACGATAAAACAAAGAAAATTGAAGTATTTTGGTCACTTGAAACGTCACGACAGTTTGGAGAGAACAATAATGGAAGGGTATATGCCTGGGAAGAGAGGAAGAGGAAGGCCAAAGAGAAGATGGGTGCAGGATGTGGCGGATGATCTCCAGATGGGTGTATCAGACGCGGGACATCTTGCTTGTGATCAAGAAGTTTTCCGGAAGGTTGTTATGGTAGCGAGGTTCTGCAAAGGACATGCTACTGAATGAATGAATTATTACTATCATTATTTTACCTTTACTATCCTTAGTATCATTAATGTTATATTGATATCATCATTATCATTTCACAACTTCATCTCCCCTGTGCCCCCCTTTGCTTATGGTTTGTTGCCTTTGCTACTTCCCCCACTGGTTGATTCAAACATTTATCCTGCCTCTACCACCATTAGAGTGGTCATGAGGGCCTTTGTGGAGTGGAACCAATTGGTGAGAGTCTGGCAAGGGAAACAAAAATGTAAAGATTTCCCCTTTTCTTTGTAACCCCCCTGTCACATGTAAATGTGTTCAAGGAATGAAATATGCTAATGAGTAATTTCCTATGTTGTAAACACAAAATATCACAGATATCTCCAGAGTAAACACAAGTACTCTTCTTTATGATATTATAATTTAGTATACATGAGTGCGAGAAAGAAACAGGAAAATGTGAGTGAATGTTGAATGAATGAATACAAAATCACAGATGGTTACCAAACCAATGAGATTGTAAAAAATTGTGTTAGTACAAATGCTTGTTTTATTTTTACAAAAAAAAAAAAAAAAAAAAAAAGAGGAAAGGGAAACAAATGAATGAACACTTACAATTAAGAAGAAAAAAGAAGAAGAAAAGAAAAAGGAGAAAAAGATAACCAACTCCTTTTACTCCTACTATTATTGAACATTGCATTTTGCAATTGTATGTACCTGCTATGCTATGTTAACAACATTGCTAAGAAACTCATTAGAAAATGGAATCACATGTTTAAATAATTCTATCATCATCAGTACTATTATTATCATTGCTGTTATTAACATTGCTGTCATTATCCTTAGCATGTTTATTTTCACCATTTATTATGATTGTCATCACTATTAATATATAACCTCATCCCACAAGTACCCCCCTCCCCACTTGCTCATAGTTGTTGTTGCCCTTGCTGATTGTCACTTGTCGTCCCGGGAGGAACGTGGAATCAACAAGCACACCTTTAAGCTTATTATACTTTGGGATTATTGACAGACTTCTGTCTACATTACTCCCTTCTGTCTTCTATTCCATATCTCTCTCTCTCTCTCTCTCTCTCTCTCTCTCTCTCTCTCTCTCTCTCTCTCTCTCTCTCTCTCTCTCTCTCTCTCTCTCTTATTCCTTCATCACACACTCCGACAACAGTTTCCTTCAACAATTAATAAAATATTTATTAATTAAAACTATGTCTGGTGTATGTATGGACAGTGTATATGTAGTTGGTAGTGTCTTCTATTGTGGGTGCAAGATAGGACTCTGAATGTCTAGTCTCCGTATCACATCTATCAGCTGCATACGGCCAAAGCACAGGACATCACACATAGAAATGGACAGCTCCCACCCTGGATGCTCCGTTCCACTTGAGTCTGGAGGTAATCCGATATTTGAAAACAAATGTTCAATGTCTAATCACCAGAAAATAATACGATTAAGGTAAGTCACTGAAAAAACACATATGTCCTGGTTTTGGAAGTTGTACCATCCATCCCGGAAAAACACATCACCACTGTCTATCAATGTCTCTAGATCGACTTAACAGTTTTTGAATATATGTAACCTGTTCTTGAATTCTTCAATGTTTCTTTTAGGTGATTACCCACTTCAATTATATTTAGCCTATGTTGTTCTGCCTTATAGAATGAAAGTCCTTTCCCTGGTTTTCAAAACCTTGTTATTTGCCATTCGTTATGTCGGCCCACGATTAGTGAATGGCTATGTTTACGTTGTTCTAGTGACGTACTTTCACTGCAACAGTGAAGTAACTTTCGTTGCACCAGTGAAGTGAACTTCATTTCTTCTCTGAGAGTGTTAGTAGAACCTGTGGGATATATATTTAATCAGGTGATATGAGTCTGCTTCATACTATTTCTTATGTGAGTGCCTTTCTCCAGCTGTATTGAGAAGCTTCCTAAAGATACTCTGACATAAGACAGATGTATTCACTAAAGTCTAAACTATTAGCTAAACGAAGAAAATGGTAATAGCCAGCACAGACACCTTGTTCTCTATACTAGACTATTAAGCTAAAGCTAAATACCTTATATAATCTATGTTAGTCCCTGAATTGAAATATATATAAGCGCATATGCACTAATATCCCATCGCCTTTAAACAATAAGGGACTATAATTTCTTTTCTTTATTAAGGACACATAGATATTCTCCGTCAAGTTTGGGAGTACACACTAACTACAAAAACAAGTTTCCACCAATTTATACCGACTTTCCGATTCTCCGTTATTGTTTGATGTTCATAAATCAACAATCAACTTTGCCGTGATTCCCCTATCAAAGGTTTGTGAAGTCCCGTATTCGTTCGTTGCGCTCCGTGCTCCTGTCCGCTCCGTTCTCCCCGATTCTCCATACGCTCGCACATCAATCAGTTTTAACCCTTTGATCAGCGTCTTCGTGTGTTCCCCAACCCGATGTATCTGTGTCTCCGTTGCTCGGCCGATAAGATCGGCAGTCACTGACCCCTTATCACACTGTATTTTTCTTCTTTATCCTTCGGTCAATAACCCACACTTTGTCCTCGTTCAAGACTGAAGGCACGATTGTTATTCTGACTCACGGTAAATAATTTTCCATCTTCACATATTGCAATTAATTTTATATGTAAGTTATCGAGGAATCACTAAACTCCCAGTTTCCCGTGACACTGATACCCTCACCAGTTAGTTTCAGACGAGTTTATCCTGCCTCTACCATCATTACCAGACGGTGATGATGAGGGCATTGGTGTGGTGGGTCTGATAGGTGAGAGTGTGGCAAGGGAAACAAAAATGGGAAATTTTCTCTCTTTCTCGTTGTTACCCCTCTCCACATGTAAATATGTCCAATGAATAAAATATTGCACATGTCACATACACGCCCACATGCAACGCTCGGTAAATACACGCACAAAAATGCTGAACACACAGGACGCATGTAAACATACTAACAACACAAATGCACTTGTACCACCTTTACCATGCTTTCATACTGAGATTAAGTAATTCTGTATTACTATTTTATTATTATGGTTCGATTGCTATTATTCTATAATTCTATGATCACTGTTTATCATTATCATAATCCTTCATCTCCCCACTTGTTACTGTTTGCTGTGGATGCTGCTGCCGCCCTCAACGGTTGGCTCTAACAAATTATATTGCCATGTTCATCATTACCGAGTGATGGGGATGGTATTGGTGCGGTTGGAGCCGACAGGGGAGGGATGTGGCAGGGGAAATAATAACGGTGTAATATCATCCTGCTGTTGTTTAAAATATTTCCTTAAAACAATTTCAATGAAGAAATGTTCTAATGTATAAGATGTTTGTAATTTTGCGCATATGTCACCTACACGTCCACATGCAACGCTCTGTAAAAACACGAACAATACAATTTGCAACGATTTTAACACTCAATAAAAGTTTAAAAAAAAAAAAAATCTGATACCATCTATGTAGCCATTTGGTATAACAGTTATTTGTGTTTAAAAATAGGGGAAAGAAATATTGATTTACAGTGTGCTATTGTTTTGCGTATTAGGTGTGTGGTGTCCATAAGTTATTTTAATCTAATTGAAACATATAGTAAACTCTCTTATGTTATCGGCTTAGATACCATGAGAGCATGTACATCTATTAGCTTCTCCTCTATGCTTACATCTATCACTTTAGATGCATACAGACTGTAGTTATTTAGGTTTCACTTGGATGCCGTGAGAGCATGCACATGGATTAGATTCTCCTCTGTCTATCACTTTTGATGTATATAAACTGTAGCTACAGTTAGCGTTGTGTAGTGATAAGGTGTTGATTGTAAGAATTGTATCGATGTGCATGTAGTAATACTGTTATCGATGCAACGAACAGACACGTGTGTTTGATGAGAAAATATAGAGCACATAGCATCTTTAAGTCAGACATTATGTATGAACATTCTGTAACAACATAATCATATCAGAACAGAGATCTTTTCTTCGAGTATATTTGAACATTTATTACCAGGCACATGGGCATATGTTGCCTCTCGCTTTGAGTGCCGTGGACGAACACATTCATGGTTTAGTTTTGCCTCAGGTATCAGCGATGGCAGAAACAATATGATAATGTCGTGCCATGTGTATGGTCCATCTTGAGCATCTACGTCTTTCTTCTTTGAAAGAAGGGCAGAAGAAGGCAGAGAAGATGGGCAGAAAAGAGGGGCGAGAGCAGGGAAGAAGGGCAGAATGTCAGACGGGCCAGCGTGCCCTATTCTTACCCTTTGAAAATAAAGTTTATTCTTTCGTTCGCTCGTTCTTCTCCTAGCTCGGCTGTACCGCTGTAAGACCACCTACTACATGAACTGTAGGAACACCGACTATATGGGACATACGTCTATTATTTCTGTCATACTAACGATAATAGAACAATTGGACGTCCACAGTTACGATTCCTAGATACGTGTACAAGACATGAAAACGTTGGGCAAGGACAGAACAACTTGGGAGGAAAGAGCTTCTGACCATAATTTGTGGGGATCCCTTATAAGGAAACGTCTTGCTCTTGAATTCTTACAGGGAAACTACTTCAACAAGAATCCACCAGAAAGAACGCAAGACTGTGTGGCTGGAGGATTTCTGTTAACTGAACACATCATCCCATGCACGTATGACAAACAAACAAACGAACTTTATTTTCACATTAGACGTAGACATCACACAAGAAGCAGGTGCGTTAAGCTGTGACCTATACACTGATCTTCATTAGACATCTCACTTTTGTTAGTGTTGAATCAATTTAGTGATAATCATCAGATCTCTGAGCTGTGTAGCCTTGACTCAATTTACTGACACTCAACAGATCTCTGAGCTTTTTTTAGTATTGATCAATTTACTAGCCCTGATTCTTTAACTTGGTTATTCTTGTATATCTATTGAAGGGACGCAGAGGTGTTTCCAAGGCACCAGCGCCAGGTTCTATACTGGCCAATACCTACTAATACGTCCTAGTCGTGCATCCTGGGCAACAGTTCCCTTCGGGGTCCTGGCTAAAGTAGTAGGATCGCCGATTCCTCCGAAGTCGGAGAGTATCTGCCTCTACGGCGAGAAACCACCAGTCTGCACACCAATAAGCCAGACATGGGACAACGGATACTCAACCTCAGGTCCGGTATGACATCACACTGATATTGGACAACAGGATATCTTCATCCGACGTCAGGACCTTGCCGCTGGAGTTCATAGCCAGCGAACGCAAGCAAGCAAGCATATATCTATTTTCTTGCCTTCATCAGATCTCTCAACTATGTTCATCTTTAATCTATTTACTGACTTTCCACACATCTCTCAACTATGTTCAATTTTAATATATTCACTTGTCTTTCTCACATTTATCAACTAAGTTAATAAGTAATCTATTTACTGGAACTTTCTCACATCTCTCAACTATGTTAATCTGTAATATATTCACTGACATTTCTCAAAACATTTCTCAACTATGTTAATCTGTAATATATTCACTGACCTTTCTCACAACATTTCTCAACTATGTTAATCATTAGTTTATTCACTGACCTCCATTATCTGACTGAGCATGTCCAGTTCTTGGTGTTTCATAATCTCTTCTGCTATCGTCCTCTGCCTACATGTGATACCATCACCTACCATAAATTCAGGACAAGTACAGTTTCTTTCACCTTCTTTTATGAACGTACACTGTGCCTATGAGAAAATGCACAATATATATCACATAATCGTGAATGTCACATAATTATATATGTTGCATGATAGTATATGTCAAATAATCATATGTAAAGTTGGACTAAATGTTGACTTCCTTTACTTGTGGACGTAACTTACATGAACCACTGAAAACGTAGTGGGTTCACCTGATGACAAAGACAATTGGTAAAAGGGATAGATAATCCACACGAAAAAAAGAAAGCAAAGAACAGCCCTGAATATATATTAATAACTGACTCAGAAAGCATGCTGACGAGGGTGAGGACGGACAGGCTTACGTGCAGAGTGGCTTGCTTCGCTTCGGAGGTCACGGGTGACAAGCATCGCCTGGATCTTTTCTCCGGGGCATGCCGGTGTGCTGGGAAATGAACAGGCGGACAGATTGGCTGGCTCTGCAGAACTTGGTGGAGTATTGATACATGACAAAGCAGACGTGGTTGTGGCCTTGTGGGAGCACGTGTACACCTCGGAGGAGCAAATGGATTACCATGGTCTGGCAAGAATGAGACAGCGAGGAGTAACGAGGGGACCTGGCCGACGCCCAACGCTCAGAGGAAAGGCGAGACGGACATATAATCAGATTGCTGCGGGTACTATTGGTGTTGGAACTCTTCGCTGGCTGCTGAGGATGGGGACGGAGCACTTAAGGGAATGCCCCGAATGCTGTGATGTAGATTCCTAAATCAATCAATCAATCAATCAATCAATCAATCTATATATTAATAGACAGAGAAATACGCCGCATGTGTAGGCCAAAGAAGAATGATTGCAGACAAAATACAAAGAAATGGAGGATCTAGAAATAAAACACAACTCGAAAGAATTGCATATAAAATATAACAAGATTTAGACAGAAGAACAATAATATAACGGTAAATGGTTGTATCAGAGGAAAGAATGGGGAAATTATCATTAATAATAATTTTTAAAAGATGGACAGAATACACAGAAGATTTATTCTGGGACAGCAGAGGCAATAAACCAACATGGTATAATACTCAAGATGGACCAAACAAATTGAAGGCTGAAGTGGAGAAGGCTAACTAGAAGAAAGATGGAAAGGCTGCAGGTCTTGACAAGATAACAACAGAGATGATAAAACCCTTATCCAGCTTGGGCAATAATACTATCACAGAATTATGTAATATTATATATATATATATATATATATATATATATATATATATATATATATATATATATATATATATATATATATATATATATATATATATATATATATATATATATATATATATATATACTGGGTACATCCCCAAAGATTTGAAAACATCCATTTTCATCACACTGCCCAAGAAGCCAAGAGTTGTTGATTGTATTACATAACTATTAGCTTAATGAGCCATATAACAAAGATTCTACTCAAGGTAATACAAGAAATAATTCAAAATAAAATAGACGAGGATGAAGCTGAAGAACAATTTTGGTTCTGGAAAAACAGCGGCAGTAAAGAAGCAATAATATGTTTAAGGATATTAATTGAAAAATAAATAGAAATTCAGAAAAAAATATATATGTTTGTTGTATAGACTACAAGAAAGCTTTTGATAGAGGACAACATGAACGACTAATTACACGCGTTCAAGAAATTGGAGTAGACGGAAAGGACGTCAGGCTTATTAGTAACTTATACTTGGAACAAGAGGCGTCAATTCTATGCGGAAATAAGTTTTCGTCGCCATTGATAGAGAAAGAGGGGTACGGCAGGGATGTGTATAGTCCCAAGCCTCTTCAACCTATATACAGAAATCGTTTTTGAACAAGTCGAATTGCCAGACTAATCATGCATGAAAGAATAATAAACAATCTTAGGTATGCTGACGATACTGTTTTACTAGCAGAAAGCGAGCGACAGTTTCTCTTGTGTTGGACATGAAATAACAGATGATGGAAGAAGTGAACTAGAAATCCAAAAGAGAATAAGAATGGCCAAAAATGCTTTCAGCAGCAGAAAATCAGTATTAACATCTAGAGAGATTAACAACGCATTAAAAATGAGAATTGTCAAAAGTTACGTATATTCAACACTTCCATATGTCGCGAAAGCTTGGACATTGAACAAGCAACTAGAAAGTCGATGCACTGCAGCCAACTATTATTGTTGAGACGCACCTGATTGATTAATTGATTGGATCTGTCAAAGACTCAATTATATAGGAATGAAGACCACCCTGAAAGAGTGGTCTACCTCAAGTAGAATAGAGGTAACCCAGTGCCCCTACATGAGGGCACGGTAGGTGTAGGGAACAAATAAGAAGGGGAACTATTAAATAGTTCTCTCTTGGGACACGGAGGTGTCAACCAGAGAGTAAGCACTCTGGTCACGGCATGATCACGCCAACGTGATAGACACGGAGAACTAAACTGAAACTCAAGAGAGGCCACTACTCTAGCGTGCTGAGTGATGCCGCACGCAAAAGCCGTAGTGCGCCCCAAGTCCTTCCGCGTACTGTGTAAACAGCACGGGAGCAATGATCAGACGGGAGACAGACTTCGTAGTGAGCGCATCGCTTAGAGTCGATGCTTATTTCGTTAGCCGAGTAGATAGATTAGCAATAGGGTTAGGAAACGACTAGTGATAGGCAATTCTGTGCATTTATGCTTGTGTGATTTGTTAGCGACTGTTTGTTGTACATTGATATGATGCAAAGAGCCAGTGGCAATAAAATGTGTAATCAATTCCTCTCGTACGACTAACAAGTCTTTTTGTGTGGTGCGAGAGAAGTTATCCCGGAATGCCTGTGACATCGGTTGATGACAGGCTAGGATAAAGTGGTGTCAGAAGTGTAGCTTGGACAATTGTTCAAGCTAAAACACTCACCCACGGCTCTAAAATAGTATTACGGCTAGATAATCACAGGGGTTAATTTATGTTAGTGGGAATGGCGTGTGCAGACAGAACAAAGTGCGAGCTGTGCCCATCGTGACCAAGTTATGTTTATTTATGCTTACTGAATTATTTTGTGCTTATGAACATGTTTTCTTCTGATTTGTAAGTATTATTATTATAGTTTTGTATCATTTATTTCTGCAATTACTTATTTATTTACGAGTATTTGTCAAATATGATTCACGGCGGAGCAATACACAAAAATGAGCTGAGAACAGTATTGATTTTTCCAATCTAAAAATAGCGCTGCGACTGACAAACAGCTGCGTTACGCCATTTGCAATCGGCGACTAATTGTTTACAAATCGCAAAGCGGCTGCTCGTCTGAATCGTTGACTTATATCAAATATTATTTGTTTATATAAGTTATTTATTGAATATATTTATTTATTTGAACATTATTATTGCCTTTATATTTATTTAGAAGCATTTATTTAATTATTTATCTACTTTTTCTATTTCTTACCGTCGCGATGGCACTACTTTTGCTATGCAAATGAGACGCAGTCTGCACAACACTTCCATAAATTAAACAGCTAGAGTTAGGGAAGGCAGAAGACGTTAGAACGAAGACAGGACAGTGACATTTATTATTAATTAAACCACATTGTATTGTCCTGGGGCATGTAAGTGTACAAAATTGTCTAGAGTATATATCGTTTACAAGTGATTAATTGTTGATGCTCTTGATAACCAGGCAGAACAACAGCTGGTCATAAGCATAAAACAAGCTGTGTGTGGTATTGCCAGACGATTGGACGTGAGGTGCCAAACGAGTGTACATGATTGATCTGGGATGTTAAGATGAGTATACCCAAATGATTTTGCATGCAATATGATTAATAATGCATCTCTTTTTCAGCGTGTGATGTATTAGCATATTTTTTGTGATCTGTTTTTCAGGTTATAATCGAAGAGTATATTTTTTGTACTCAGGGGATTTAAAAACGTAACATATCTAATACAGATAAGCGAGTAAATATTTAAGTGCCTATCAACTCTAGCTAATTTCCCAACAACATGGCAACATTAGCTGATTTAATAAAAGCAGGCAAGGAATTAGAATACACAGGAAAGGACTTAGAGCAATATGCTGATCAAAAATTTAGGGAAGCAAAAGATGCTGAGAGAGATGAACGTGCACGAGAAAGACAACATCAAAAGGAGATTGGAGAACGAGAAAGACAACATCAAAAGGAGATTGTAGAACTAGCTGAGATAACCAAACAGAAACAATTAGAACATGATAAAGAGATTAAACAAAGACAATTAGATCAAGATAAGGAAATTAAACAAAAGGAATTAGAAATTAAACAAAAAGAAGTGGAATTAAAACAAAAAGAGATAGATGAAATGGCAAGAATAAAAGAAAAACAAATACAAGTGGAATCAGAGACACAGTTAAAGATGAAAGGTATGGATGTAGATTCACACTTAGAGATCTCCGCTACAAAACTAAAAACTCAACAAGAAGAAAATAAATTTAATAAGTACAAAAACATTATTAAGCCATTCTGTAAAGAAGATTCCATATCAGCCTGGACAGAAAATGTCGAGTATCAACTGAAATACCACCAAGTACCAATCAATATGTGGGCCATGATCTACATGAAGAACCTCAGTGGGGAGCCCTTTAAAGTGATAGAATCAATACCAACTGATCTTAGATCTAACTATCAGTACATCCACGATAGGATAATGCAACATTTCTTACTTGATGCCCCTGGGTATCAAGTACAGTTTTCCAATTTAAAACTAAAGCCAAGCGAGACCTTTATCGATTATGTCTCAAATGTCCAAAGTGTACTAAATAGATGGCTTAGTGCAGCAAAAATAGGAAAGGATTTTGAAAGACTTAAAAATTTAATAGCCATGGATAAAGTCATATCCACAATACCATCTCCTTTCGCTAAATTCCTGCAGCAGTCAGACATTGAGACCATAGAGCAATTTGAAGAGAAAGGCTCTGCATATTTTTCCTCAAATAGAGATATTTTTAAGACATCAAATAGCGACTCTGATATAGTCTCTTTTGTTAAGGACCAACCTAAAAACTATCAGAGCAATAAAAAACCATTTCATAGAGTCGAAAAGAAAGATAAAAAAGTGTCGAAATGTGTCTATTGCCAACTTTTTCATGATACTTATGCTATGTGTGATAAATCACCAAACTATCCGACACATCTTGAGATGGTCATTAAGAAACAACAAAACAAAAGAACTGCATACAGGCGTGCAGTCAAATGCTTCTTCTGTTCGAGCTACGGGCACTATTCCAATAAGTGCCTGGGCCGCCAAAGAATGAAAGCCAACAATGCAATGTTGATTGATACATCCTCTGATAGTGGTAGTGAGACTGAGTGTGATGTCGAGAATGAATTACCGTTTAACCAATCTGAAGATGTTTGTTGTGTAAACGATATTTTAAGCTTTGACAATTGTGAGCGATGTCACCAATTTCATGCAGACGGCAAACTTACATGTGGACATATTGTAACATCCTCCTTGGAGAATGCAAATGCAGCAGAAGCCTCCAGAGGCAATCTATTGTTTCACTCTGCAATGGTCAATGAGAAGCCATGCCGATGTTTGCTTGACAGTGGGAGCTCTATTATTGGTGTTAAAAAGGAACTCGTTAATCCAAAGGATTATACTGGTGACTCTGTAAAATGCCGTACTTTTTTGGTAATATAGAAACCTATCCTCTGGCAAGAGCCCGTATAAACACCCCGTTCCTTTCTGGTTCCTTTACATGTGCAATACTAGACAACCCTTGTACGGATTTAACTCTTGGGTGTCTACCCCAGCTAAGGCACTGCACAAATGAAGAAATATCCGCCTGGGAGGAGGAAAATGGACTAACTCCAGTGAACAGTGCAGATATCCTCAAACATCACAGCCCCAACAAAGGTGCTAGAACTATTAATCTTGAACCAGATCAAGACATACTGCTTTTACTTCCAGACAAACGGAATCTATTATTGACCTCATGGCAAGGGCCATTCAAAGTGGTACGAAAAATTTCGGATGTCGATTATGAAATATCAATAAACGGACACTTAAATATATTTCATATCAACATGTTGAAACCCTACTTTTCACGACAAGAGACATAATTAGATACAGACGAACACAATGCAACCACACCTATAAATGAGACGACAGACGTACACAACGCAACTACACTAGTTAGCGAGACTGGCAAAGCCGACGAAATGCATACATTTAGTGAGGTTACAGAAAACGCACTTAGCACCACAACCGTACTGAATCAGGTAGACGACGACGGGATGGAACTACCTGTTCCAATTGTAGACAAGACTGCGACATTAGAATGTATACGATTAGAAACGAGACTGACAGAAAAGCAACGACGACAGATAATAGAATTAGTGACTGAATATAAGGACATATTTTCCGACATTCCAGGTAGGACGGACAGGATCGAGCACTCCATCCTTCTTTCCGACTCGAAGCCTATCAAATGCAGGCCGTACTCTATCCCACTTAGCTATAGAGAAAGTCTAAATAAGGAAATTCTTAATTTAGAAGCTAGTGGAATTATTCAGAAATCTACATCTGAGTACTCCTTTCCAATCGTCCTGGTCAAGAAAAAAGACTCCACAATTCGTCTTTGTGTGGACTATAGAAAACTCAACAATGTCACTAAGATCGACGCAGAACCAATTCCTTCCTGCGAAGATCTTATTCTGGATATGTCCACCTCCAAAATCTTCTCTAAATTAGACCTTACTAAGGGATATTGGCAGGTCCCTATGCAGACTCAATCTATCCATCTTACTGCATTCTCAACACCTCTAGGACTTTACGAGTGGCGATTTCTTCCTTTCGGACTTCGTAATGCTCCTGCCACTTTCGTACGCTTAACTAGAGATTTACTACATGGAGTGACGAATACAGTGACATATATAGATGATATATTGTGTCCATACAGATGACTAGACAAAACACTTACTGAAACTCAGACATGTCTTCGATAGGTTGCGACTCTTCGGTCTCACTGTCAAACCGAGCAAAGTCGAATTGGGCCTACAAGAAATTGATTTTTTGGGTCATGTCATTTCACAAGAACAACTGAAAACTGACAATAGAATTATTACTAGAATTATGAACCTGACCATGCCTACAACTAAGAAGCAGGTCAGGAGCCTTTTGGGTTTAGTAAATTATTATAGCAAGTTCATATCGAACTTAGCTGAAATTACAAGTGTATTTTCAAATGTTTTAAAAGCATCAGTAAAATTAGATGTCAAAGATGCATTATTAATTTCTGCATTGTCAAAATTGAAAATCCTATTTAGTAATGTACCAATCCTCCGTTTGCCTAATCCTAGGCTCGTTTATTATCTTAGGACAGATGCCAGCAGGATTTCCATAGCTGCAGTACTAGGCCAGTTTTATGATTTCATCTTCCATCCGATTTGCTACGTGAGCCGCAAGATCACACCGGCTGAGTCCAGATATTCCATATCAGAGTTGGAAGCCCTAAGCGTCATCTATTCGGTTAGGAAGTTGCATCGATTTCTGGCGGGTAATCACTTCATAGTCCAGACTGACAACTCCCCAATCACGGTCATACAAAGTGGGGTACATCGCAATGACCGCATCTACAGGTGGTCATTAATATTACAGAATTATACTTTTAGTATAGAGCATATTAAGGGTAGGGACAAAATTCTTGCTGATACCCTTAGTCGACCATCTGAGGTAGAAATACCTGATATTCCACATGAATAGGTAGGTTAAGAAATGTTCATTTAGTGCACTTAAAAATATCCTGTGTAGAATATACTATTGAATACATAGACATCAGGATCAGGACTGTGTGCTAAGAACAGTGAACTACCATGTGTCCGTAGACAGCAGAATAAGAACTGTTCGCCAAGAACGGGAACATCACCGTGTGTACATAGACAGCTCGTTACTTACTATGCTCCATTTATGTTCCGGTGAATCACCTGTGTTAAGCACATAAGAACAGTGTCAGAACATTGTAAAATAACAGACACGAAGATACTTGTCTACGACACCAGCGAACTCGACGAGTGGAAGAATACCCATAAGACACAAGTATGACTGTGTAGTATAGTTAGTATACCCAGGATAGTTGTGTATATATAAATTATGCCAACTAAAGCAATTTCTATACATTATGGCAATCACTAACCTGAGGTAAATAAATACCATATATATATATATATATATATATTTATTGTGATATGTAATATAACGGTTTTAAGATAGTGATAAATTATAGTTAGAATAGTTACTTTAATATACAGTTAAAATAGATTTAGGGAATATAATATATTTTTTTTGTAGTTTAAATAAATCATTAATTTACCAACATACTGAGCATAAAAATAGATTAGTATAGTACTTTAAACTTAATAACAGCTAATTAAAGACTAGGATAAAAAGTTTAGATACGAACAGTACCACTTAGTTTAGATAGGAACAGCACCATTTAGTTCATTTCATTTGATTTCATTTCATTCCATCTTTAGGAACACTTTAACAACCTTATCATTTAAGACTAAAATTAGGTTATACTTTTATAGGATAAAAGGATTATACACATGATCATACATCATTTATACTCATGTAGATTAAAAATATCCATTACATTTTTTCATTTAAACATTAAAAACATTATTTAGAATTTTTGTTACATTTCATAAAGAGACATAACTCATTTCACATCATTTTCACTTTGGTAGATAGTTATATTACTTCCCTTAAATTCCCTTAAATAGAATATAGATAGTTAGAGAATTAGTATTAGTATTTCAATAGAATATAGTGTTTAATAATATCAGAGTACAAACTGAAATATCTGGAAATAAGATATACTATGCACTACAACATCTACTAAAATCAAAGGCGCTATCTCGTAACACCAAAATCACAATATACAAAACACTGATCAGACCAGTTGTGCTGTATGGCTCTGAAACCTGGAGTACAACGAAAGGAGACGAAGCCTTGTTACAAACCTTTGAGAACAAAATTTTAAGACGCATCTTTGGACCCATTAGGGATACACAAAGTGGACAGTGGAAAAGAAGAAGTAACAAAGACATTTATGATCTGTTTAAGTCCCCGCTAATCACTGGTATCATGAAGGCTAATAGACTACAATGGCTGGGGCATATAGAAAGAATGGAAGATAATAGGGAAACAAAACTCGCTTACACTCAGGAAATAAATGACCGTAGACCCCGAGGTAGACCAAGAAGGCGATGGGGAGATAATACATGTACAGACCTACAAGCACTTGGAATCAACGACTGGCAAGAGAAGGTCCACCAGAGAGACGAATGGAGACGGATTGTATTTGCAGCAAAGAACCTCAATGGCTCGGAACGCTGAAGAAGAAGAAGAAGAAGAAGAAGAAGAAGAAGAAGAAGAAGAAGAAGAAGAAGAAGAAGAAGAAGAAGAAGAAGAAGAAGAAGAAGAAGAAGAAGAAGAAGAAGAAGAAGAAGAAGAAGAGTACAAACTATCAACCCTATTTCATCCATGTAAATATTCTGTAAATACATGACTCGTGCAGTAAGTTACGCACAGTCATGAAGCTCAACTCTTTTCAAACTGAGCCAAACTTGTACAGTGTCACTTCAAGGTTTTTAAATAGTTGTGAGAATAAAAGATGTATGACAGAAGTGTGAAAGTGAGAGAAAATGGGAAATATACAAGGGAGAGTGAAGGCAGCCAGCGGGATTTTTCTGCCGCACAGCGCGACTTTTTATTATTTGTCTGCGTCAAGCGTTTGCTTTCAATGTTAAAATGCGTTGTCTCAAATGTATTCTGTGTAGTTTAGAGTAAACATTAGAGAAAGTATTTTAAGTCTCATAAGACGGAAAAGTGGTCACGAATTAATGTTATACACTTGTTTGTGGCCACATTTAACCGAATTATGGCACTTGAAAACTAACTTACATACATATGGATAGACAGACACACATGTTAGAAGTTAAATTATATTATTAGTTAGATTCAAACACGCAAACAACCAGGAAAACACACATGTAAAGCACATACAGTTTTAGAACAAATGGATATAACTCCGGGTCAGGGGACACAATAGACAACGAAACATTAACGTAACAGTGGAAGATGACTTTACACGGGGAAGCGAGATAGGTAAAACCTGTCGCACACAGCTTGTGCAACGGTTGTTTAATATTATATGGGGGACATGAAGCAATTCATGTGTTGACTCTAAGAAAGTCAACTTTGTATGGGTAGTGAGTTAATTTACTATTTGAGGGCAGGTCTTATAAGACAATGGTTCGGTTCAGACAAACCTCTAATTAATATAATATTGCGATTGAGAAGAGGGCTCACGCCAACCAGACAAGTTTGTGGCGATCACCAGTAGCCAAGTAAAGTGATACTACACTGTGACAATAGTCAGTAGAAGTCTATTGAGGTACCCAGAACCAAGTTATCAGTAGTCTTTGACAAAAAATTAGCTACACAAATTTTTAGAAACCTCTTGCGTCACAACCATGAGTCAAAGTTTGTAACGCAACACAGGAGGGGAGGGTATGTGTCAAAGACTCAATTATATAGGAATGAAGAACACCCTGAAAGAGTGGTCTACCTCAAGTAGAATAGAGGTAACCCAGTGCCCCTACATGAGGCAGGGTAGGTGTATGGAACAAATAAGAAGGGGAACTATTAAATAGTTCTCTCTTGGATCACGGAGGTGTCAACCAGAGAGTAAGCACTCTGGTCACGGCATGATCACGCCAACGTGATAGACACGGAGAACTAAACTGAAACTCAAGAGAGGCCACTACTCTAGCGTGCTGAGTGATGCCGCACGCAAAAGCCGTAGTGCGCCCCAAGTCCTTACGCGTACTGTGTAAACAGCACGGGAGCAATGATCAGACGGGAGACAGACTTCGTAGTGAGCGCATCGCTTAGAGTCGATGCTTATTTCGTTAGCCGAGTAGATAGATTAGCAATAGGGTTAGGAAACGACTAGTGATAGGCAATTCTGTGCATTTATGCTTGTGTGATTTGTTAGCGACTGTTTGTTGTACATTGATATGATGCAAAGAGCCAGTGGCAATAAAATGTGTAATCAATTCCTCTCGTATGATTAACAAGTCTTTTTATGTGGTGCGAGAGAAGTTATCCCGGAATGCCTGTGACATCGGTTGATGACAGGATCCATACGCAAAAATCAGTCAAGTGCACTAGAAGTATATATATATATACTCTGTCTGTTTGTCTGTCTGTCTATTCCTGTCTGTCTGTCTGTCTGTCTGACCCGGCCCGGCTTCGCCCAGCCCCTGATAGGGAGCATCTCATTTAATTCATACAAGTAGTCATATAAGCTCCCGTTCCCGTTCCCGACTATCTGTATGTCTGTCTCTCTGTCGTATTATTAGAAAGAGCACTGAAAGATCTTTACATCTTCCCCCAACAATTAACTTGGGTAAATGGAGCGTCTTATTTATTTCATATTCGGCCCCTGCTCCCGTTCCCGTTCCCAAAAAAGACGACACGGCCTGGCTTCGCCCAGTCCCTGGTAGGGAGCATATTATTTAATTCATATTCGGCGGAGGGAGGAGGAGGAGGGAGCAGGAGGGAGGAGGAGAAGACAGGAGGAGGGAGGAGTAGGAGGGAGGAGGAGGGATTAGGAGGAGGAGGGAGGAATGAGGGGAGAGGGAGGAGGAGGTAGGAGGAGGAGGGAGGAGGAGGGAGGAGGAGGGAGGAGGAGAGAAAGGATGAGGAGGGAGGAGGAGGGAGAAGGAGGAAGGAGGAAGGAGGGAGGAGGAGGAGAAAGAGCGAGGAGGAGGGAGGAAGGAGGATGAGAGGAGAAGAGGAGGAAGAGGGAGAGGGAGAAAGAGGGAGGAGGAGGAGGGAGAAGGAGGGAGGAGGAGGGAGAAGGAGAGAGGAGGAGGAGGGAGAAGGAGGAGGTTGGAGGAGGAGGGGAGAGGAGGAGGATGGAGGAGGCGGAGGGAGAAGGAGGGAGAAGGAGGAAGGAGGAGGGAGGAGGGAGAAGGAGGAGGGAGAAGGAGGAAGGAGGAGGAGGGAGGAGGAGGAGAAAGAGCGAGGAGGAGGGAGGAAGGAGGATGAGAGGAGAAGAGGAGGAAGAGGGAGAGGGAGAAAGAGGGAGGAGGAGGAGGGAGAAGGAGGGAGGAGGAGGGAGGAGGAGAGAGGAGGAGGAGGGAGGAGGAGGAGGGAGAAGGAGGAGGTTGGAGGAGGAGGGGAGAGGAGGAGGGGAGAGGAGGAGGATGGAGGAGGCGGAGGGAGAAGGAGGGAGAAGGAGGAAGGAGGAGGGAGGAGGGAGAAGGAGGAGGGAGGAGGAGGAGGAAGAATGAGGAGGGGGAGGAAGGAAAGGGATGAGGAAGAGGAGGAGGAGGGAGGAGGAGGAGGGTGGAGGGAGGACGTAGAGGGAGGAGGAGGTAGAGGGAGGAGGGAGGAGGAGGAGTAGAATGGAGGAGGAAGAGGGAGAAGGAGGCAGAAGGAGGAGGAGGAAGAGGACGGAGGCGGGAGGGGGATGAGGGAGAAGGAGGCAGGAGGAGGAGGGGGAGGAGGAGGGAGGGGAGGGAAGAGGAGGGAAGATGAGGAGGAGGGAGGAGGAGGAGGGAGGAGGAGGAAGGAGAAGGAGGGAGGAGAAGGGAGGAGGAAGGAGGAAGAAGAGGGAGAAGGAGGAGGGAGAGGGAGGAGGGAGGTGGAGGAGGGGGGAGTTCGCCATTCCGAATTCATACTCGTTTAGGTTCTGTGATTTCGGTCCTTCCATTGATTGTTCTTCCCTTCTACATGACTGTAGATAACTTCTTTACACATAAAAAGATGAGTTGTTATTGACATTGCCGTGTGACGATTCTGTGTAGTCACGTCATTTTCTTCGCTTCTCCTAGCGTTGTGGTTCAGGGATTCTTTGATCTCTTCTATTTACGTACGTATTTAGGGAGGGGCAGGGGGGAGGAGAAGGAAGAAGAAAAAAACACTATGACAGTTGGCAGCGCGGGAATGAGAGGAAGACGTGTAGAAAATTTCATCTCAATCGGATGGACCGTTCGCGAACGCATAAAGGACATACATACAGACATACATACAGACGGAGATTGCCTTTTATATATAAGATACCATATTCTTCAATAAAGTAAGACATGTCAACATGATAAAGATGCTTGCAGATCTACACATTGATGGGAAAGACCTTAGAACTGTAAAATCATATATTGGAAACAACAAGCAGCCATACTGGCTGGTAACGAAGTAAGTCAATACCAGCCTATTAAGAGAGGTGTGAGACAAGGATGTGTAATGTTTCCAGATCTGTTTTCCATGCACAGTGAACATATTTTCAGAAATGTAGAAGATAGGAAAGGAATCATCAGTGGAGGAAGAAACGTCAATAACATTAAATATACGGATGATACTGTATTGACTGCAGACAGTAAGCATGATCTGCAACATTTACTAGATGCGGTTGCTGCATACATTGAACATTGGGGTTATAATTTAATTGTAAGAAGACACATATTATGGTAGTCACTAGGAAGAAGGACATCATCATCATCATCAAGTGCCATGCCAGCTGGCGTAGGCGTTCATGGCTCTCCACAGATCTCGGTCTTTGGTGTTATGTATAAACTCTGTTAATGGTATGCCTCCATGCCACCGTCTCATTCCATCCAGCATCATTTCCCTTGGTCTGCCTCTGCCTCTATTCCCCTCGATCTTTCCAGTTGTCACGATGTTCTCCAATGCTTCTCTTCTTGTCACATGACTGTCTGAACTTAGCAACTTAGCAGTCAGCATATACAGTAGATACCATTCTACTGTGAAGTACCCGGAAACGTCAGAGCTGAACGATTGGCTAAGGAAGGTGCAAAAGAAGAACAGCCTGATGTGCCCGTCACATACCACCAAAAGAAAAGAATGATCAAATCAGTCAGAAGGCCACCAAACCTTACTCAAGACGACTACCACGTTATGGACAGACCAGAACAGTTAATTATTCTGCGCCTTAAAACAGGAGACATCAGATTACGCAACCACATGTATACAAAATTCAAGATTGGTGAGGCAGTCATGTGCACATGTGGATTGGCGTCGCAGACAGCAGAGCACATACTCCAAGACTGCCCAAAATATAACATATCTAGGCAAACCTTCTAGCCTAGAGAGACAACAGTGGAAGATAAACTCTATGGACCGCTGAATGAACTAAGAAAGACTGTTAGATTCATACAAGAGACGACATTGCATTTATAGACATATTTTAAGCGAACGAAAGAAGAAGAAGAAGAAGAAGAAGAAGAAGAAGAAGAAGAAGAAGAAGAAGAAGAAGAAGAAGAAGAAGAAGAAGAAGAAGAAGAAGAAGAAGAAGAAGAAGAAGAAGAAGAAGAAGAAGAAGAAGAAGAAGAAGAAGAAGAAGAAGAAGAAGAAGACGAAGGAGAAGAAGAAGAAGAAGAAGAAGAAGAAGAAGAAGAAGAAGAAGAAGAAGAAGAAGAAGAAGAAGAAGAAGAAGAAGAAGAAGAAGAAGAAGAAGAAGAAGAAGAAGAAGAAGAAGAAGAAGAAGAAGAAGAAACATGACCGAAGAAAGCTGTTTATCTCCATCTTTTTGTTGTATATAATGTTCTAGTTTCATTAGCCTGTCTCAGGCAGTCGTTGTTAGTTACTCTAGCAATGGCAATCTAAAGAACATGAAACTTGCCTAGTAAATCACAAATATCGAAGTAATCATTGGGTTGATTACGATGTCCTGTAAATGATAGCAAATAAAGTATCAGCAACATCATCATCATGTATCATGTCCATAAGCGTGGGAGGTCATGTTTTGCCATCTTACACGATCACCAGAGTCGTGGATCAGCTCTGTATTCTTCTGTCGACCATGTCACGTGGATTCAGATATTTACTTATCTGCCTCCTCTTTGTTCATTTTTCCTCAATTGTGCCAGTTGTCACTAAGTTCTATTTTTGTTCTTCTTCTCATAACATGTCCAAAAATGTTTGATTGTCCACGTCTAATTTCTCTAATCAGTTTACGGTTTTCATTTGCTTCTTGTAGGACTTGCTCATTGTTTTTTATTCTGTCTGTCCATAGTATTATTTGCTCCTTAAAAACCATATTTCCACTACCATTAGATGTTTTTTAGCTTTTCTGCTCATTGCCAACGTTTCACATTCATAAAAAAATACAGTTACCATCTAGGACGTCAACACTCTTTTTTCTCATTGCAAATGACATCCTTTTGTTGATGAGTAAGTTTTTCCATCTGGCAAAAGGCTACCTTTGCCATAGCCATTCATGTTATAATCTCTTCAAGGCACCTCTCATCAGATGTTATGGCTGTTTCGAGATACTTGTACCGATTCATTCATTCATTCAGTAGCATGTCCTTTGCAGAACCTCGCTCCCATAACAAACTTCCGGAAAACCTCTCGATCATAAGCAAGATGCCGTGCGTCCGATACACCCATCTGGAGATCATCCGCCACATCCTGCACCCATCTTCTCTTTGGCCTTCCTCTTCCTCTCTTCCCAGGCATATACCCCTTCATTATTGTTCTCTCCAAACTTTCGTGACGTTTCAAGTGACCAAAATATTTCAATTTTCTTTGTTTTTTCGTCTTTAATAGCCAACCTTCTTCAATATTCAGCACTTGAAGTACTGATGCATTTGTTCTTTTCTTTACCCATGAAACTCTTAGAGCTCGTCTATAACATGTATATCCAAAGTCGTTTATGCTCTGTTCAGCTTGTTTAGTAAGTGTCATGTCTCACAGGCGTATGTTGCAATGGGAAAGATGCATGCTCTTAAAAATCTAATTTTTGTAGTTCTGTCTGTCCCATTCCATAATTTATTCAGTTGTTTTAGTCTTTGAAGAGCAATTGATAATCGTCGTTTAAGTTCCTTCATTGTGCCACCGTTGTTGGTAATCAATGACCCAAGATATTCAAAATTTGCCACCACCTCCAATTGTTCCTTATTAACATATATTTCTTTCTCCACAGTGATTTTATCTGTATTCACGATCTTTGGTTTTGCAATATTAAGATACAAGTTGTGATTTTCACTATTCAATTTGGTTGAGGCTATGAGGTTTTCTATACCAGTCTGTGTTGTGGATAGCAATACTGTATCATCAGCATACCGAATCTCTGGTATGTCAAGACCACCGATATTTAGGGCATCACATAGCTCCCTATTTATATCATCTCTTACATTTCTCATTATATTTTCAGCGTACAGATTAAACAAATAGGGGGACAGCACACATCCCTGACGGACTCCTTGCTTGATGTCAAACCAATCTGATGTCTCGCCATCTATTCTAACCGCTGCTTGTTGGTCTAGATAGAGCGTTCTTATGAGTTGTATTACACGTGGAGGAAAGCCCATATTCCTCATGATTTCCCAAAGTTTCTGATGTTGTACACAGTCAAATGCCTTTGAATAATCCACAAAACATGAGAATAGGTTTACATTAAATTCTCTGCACTTCTCTATTATTAAACGCATATTGAGAATGTGATCGCTTGTTCCTCTTCCTTGTCTAGATACAGCTTGAAACACGTTAATTTCTTCTTCCATTTTCTTACGAAGTCTTCCCATTATGATTTTTAGTACCGATTCACTAGTTTAGGAACATTCCCATTTACCCGTATATTACATTGTGGTATTTCATTCTTATTGGTGACGACTATTATGCCTGTCTTCTTAAAATGTAATTCTAACCCTAGTTTTTCACTATGTACAATAGCCATACCTACTAAATGTTGTAGATCCGGTTCATTGCGTCCAATGAGTATTGTATCATCCGCATATCTAATGTTAATGGTGTTATGTCCCCCAATGGTCATTACTCTCATATATTCTCAATTTCAAACTATATTTTTACTATATAAGGAGAAAACATCTGGAGACATTACACTTCCGTGTTGCACATGTCTGTCAATAGGCTGATATTGACCTACTTCATTATTAATATTTATGGCAGTGTGTTGATTCCAATATATATTTTTACAAGTCTAATGTCTTTCCAATCAATATGTAGATCTGCAATCACTTGATCATGTTGACATGTCTTACATTAACTACCGTATACTTCATATAATGTTTGTATAACAGAGGACATTGAACTGTTTGTATACTTTACATTACAAAATGCATGTATAACAAAGAGCAGAATAACAGATAACTGCGTAAACAGAAGAAACAACAGGACACTTATAAAGACCTGCTGGTGACAAGAGTTTATTCCCTCTGCACAGAGGTCAATCATCGAACACTTGTCCCCATCTTCCTCATAGCCAGGTAAACAATGACAACTGTGGACATTTTAATAATTGAACAAGTGTTATGGCATTAGAAGAAATAAAATATAACAATAGTGGAACCAAAAATATGGCATTAGTGAAAATAGACTATAACATTAGATAGGATAAACAATTATACCAGAGAAGATAAACTATATTATTAGTGGAAATGATGACAGCTGTGAAATTTTAGTGATGTAACAAGTGTTATAACATTAGAAATGACTATAACAAGAGAGGAACCTAAACTATATCATAAGTGGAGCTAAACTAGAATATGAGATGAGGTAAACTATAGCAGGAGGTGAGGTAAACTATAAAATGAGGTGAGGTAAACTATAACATTCCAAGAGGTAAACTATAACATGAGGTGGAGTAAACTATAACATTCGAGGAGGTAAACTATAACATTAGAGGAAGTAAACTATAACATGAGGTGAGGTAAACTATAACATGAGAGGAGGTAAACTATAACATGAGGTGAGGTAAACTATAACATGAGGTGAGGTAAACTATAACATGAGAGGAGGTAAACTATAACATGAGAGGAGGTAAACTATAACATGAGGAGAGGAGGTAAACTATAACATGAGATGAGGTAAACTATAACATAAGGAGAGGAGGTAAACTATAACATGAGAGGAGGTAAGCTATAACATGAGAGGAGGTAAACTATAACATGAGGAGAGGACTTAAACTATAACATGAGAGGAGGTAAACTATAACATGAGGAGAGGAGGTAAACTATAACATGAGAGGAGGTAAACTATAACAATAGAGGAACTAAACTATAACATGAGGTGAGGTAAACTATAACATGAGAGGAGGTAAACTATAACATGAGAGGAGGTAAACTATAACATGAGAGGAGGTAAACTATAACATAAGGTAAGGTAAACTATAACATGAGGTGAGGTAAACTATAACATGAGAGGAGGTAAACTATAACATGAGAGGAGGTAAAATATAACATGAGATGAGGTAAACTATAACATGAGGAGAGAAGGAAACTATAACATGAGAGGAGGTAAACTATAACATGAGGAGAGGAGGTAAACTATAACATGAGAGGAGGTAAATTATTACATGAGAGGAACTTAACTATAGCATGAGGTGAGGTAAACTATAACATGAGAGGAGGTAAACTATAACATGAGAGGAGGTAAACTATAACATGAGAGGAGGTAAACTATAACATGAGAGGAGGTAAACTATAACATGAGGTGAGGTAAACTATAACATGAAGTGAGGTTAACTATAACATGAGAGGAGGTAAACTATAACATGAGAGGAGGTAAACTATAACATGAGGTGAGGTAAACTATAACATGAGGTGAGGTAAACCATAACATGAGAGGAGGTAAACTATAACATGAGAGGAGGTAAAATATAACATGAGGAGAGGAGGTAAACTATAACATGAGGAGAGCAGGTAAACTATAACATGAGAGGAGGTAAACTATAACATGAGGAGAGGAGGTAAACTATAACATGAGAGGAGGTAAATTATTACATTAGAGGAACTTAACTATAGCATGAGGTGAGGTAAACTATAACATGAGAGGAGGTAAACTATAACATGAGAGGAGGTAAACTATAACATGAGAGGAGGTAAACTATAACATGAGAGGAGGTAAACTATAACATGAGGTGAGGTAAACTATAACATGAGGTGAGGTTAACTATAACATGAGGTGAGGTAAACTATAACATGAGGTGAGGTAAACTATAACATGAGGTGAGGTAAACTATAACATGAGAGGAGGTAAACTATAACATGGGAGGAGGTAAACTATAACATGAGGAGAGGAGGTAAACTATAACATGAGTAGAGGAGGTAAACTATAACATTAGGAGTGGAGGTAAACTATAACATCAGAGGAGGTAAAATGTAACATTATAGGAGGTTAGCTATAACCTGAGAGGACGTGAACTGTAACATGAGAGGAGGTAAACTATAGCATTAGAGAAGGTAAACTATAACATTAGACAAGATAAGCTATGTAAGCTAGATTAGTGAAGTTTTGGATTTCTTTGCTGCAATCAGGCCTGTAAAACTTACAATATAGAATGTTCCTTTAACATACAATATAGAATCTTCACATAACTTACAGTATAGAATGTGCATATAAATTAGTCAATCGAATGTTCATATAGCTTAGCATCTAGAATGTTAGTGTCAGAGTCCAGAAAGGGTACAGTGATGCAGTGACGTCGTTACGCCCGCCAGGCGACTTAGCTCCCAGCAGGGATGCAGCAACTTCGTTACGCCGCCAGGCGAGTGGTAGTTACCAGCCTGCAAGATTGCTGGCTGACGAGCGACCAGCGGTCAGGCCAGAAAGACGCTAAACGCACGCATGCCTCGTGACGCCACCTGAGGTGGGAGGCGAGTGGCGAACTAGCAGGAGACAGCTCTGGGACACGGACTTGGACGGACGCATGATGAGAGAAAGGCGTTGTGTGGTTTTCTGTGCTTGAAAGTCGAGTGTCTGGACATCTTGAGAGTTAGACCTGTGAGCTGTATTGTGGATGTAAGTGTATTGAAGTATCAAGTATATATTGTTGTGATCATCGTTCTGTATTTGATATGTGAATAAATCCATTGAACGGTGTGTCGTTGAGTCTTACGTCAAATCACGTTGTACTTGTACTGTCTCACATGTGTTAGGTTAGCGAGCCAAGTTTAAGACCCTGACATGTGTGGACGTGGGGGCTCGTCCGGCTTTGAAATGAACGTGTTTATGTGATTAACGATTTAAAACTAGAGTTTGTGAACTTAGAATTTTTGTCACACTTTATAGTACATGTAAATGTGATCGTGGAAGGCTCATTTTGATTTATTACTACATTATTTAAACATGTGTAAGACTATTTGTAAAAGTACAGTGCATACATATTGTTTGATCGTGTAACCGTGTAAAACATTTGTGATTTGTGAAACTTGTCACCGTTTTGACCTTGTCGACATGGTGATCTTGTCGCCATTTTGACCTTGTCGCCATCTTGTAAACTTGATGTCTATGTCCTTACTAAATGTCATCTTGACCGAAGTGTTTACTAATTTACTAACAAAAGATAAACCAGAGAAAATTGTAAACAATGAATGCCTAAAAATTGCATTCCATAAAGTACTAGCATGTTTTTCTGATAACAGTTTAAATAATCTCATCCTGAAATTGCCCAATCTCCATTTACCTTTCAGATTGCGTACAGATGCTAGCTCCGTGGCGATTGGAGCAGTATTGTTGCAAGAGTACAATAACATCCTCCATCCCGTGTACTTCGTATCCAGGAAACTAAAGCCCAGAGAACGGGCGTGGTCTGTACCACAATTGGAAGCCCTAGCTTTAGTGGTGGGTATAACAAAATTGTCCAGATTTCTTCTAGGACGCCATTTCATCGTGGAATCTGACAGCAGCCCGTTACGATTTATAAATTCAGGTGTACCTTCAAACCATATGGTAGCGCACTGGTCTCTTAAACTTCAAGATTATAGTTTTGAGGTTCGACATATCCCAGGCAGAACCAATTCAATTGCCGATCTTTTGTCTCGTTGTCCGACCGACCCAGTAAGCACCAATGTCTGAGTGCAGTGTGTACAAATACACTCAGACCGACACAGCCATTTATCAGTGAATATATTTTTTCTATTCACAAAAAGCTGTATAATGTCTACAATATTGTGATAGGGGTTACTCCCATTATATATAGTGTTCTTATTTTACTAATTCATGTAGTGATTGTCGTGTATAACTGTGTAGTGTGTGGTAGAAAGCGAACTTTATTAATTGTATATACCAAGAACAAGAACAGTGTCACATTCGCTCAAAAACTTACCGTAAGCGAACTATCCAATTTGACAGTGACGTCTGCTTGTGGAACATTCCAGGGATATTTTAAAGACGTGTGTGAACGTGTAAACTGAACATTGACAGCTACACCACTGCAGTGAACCGAAATCCATAATGTTCGGTAGTGAAACATCCAACACATGAACAGTCAATCGTAATCCAGAAGGTTTTGTAGTGAAACATCCAACACATGAATCTGTGAGAACATGGTACTTTCCGTAACTACATCAGAACCGGAACAAGTGTGTTCTGCAAGCTTAAACATCAGCTGATTTTAGTGTTCGTGTGTACTTCCGGATTAGTTAGAAATTTAGAGCAAAATTAGCAGACGACAAATAAAATTTAAAAATCTATGACGATTCTAAAATCTTTAGGGATCAACAAAGTTAAATACACGAATTGTGTGTTTATATATTTCTGTAGTGTAATCTTAGAATCATATCTTGATTAATGTATTCATATTACCGACTTTTTCTCGTTAATATGAAGAAACGTCAAGCAATGACGCTAAGAAATAGAATAATGATTGTAAATTATTGTATTTCATTAATGTGAAAATTATTTCCCTTTCATTTATTTGTTATTACATCAATTCACAAAGGGCCATAATTTGAAATGTATATTCTAATGTTTTGTGTATAAATAGCCAAGTGTTGCCAGATTATTGACACAACAGGTAGCCATCTACTGGGCATGGCAGAGGGTTGCCGACATTGCAGACCAACACAAGAGCTACTGGCCAAATAAGGTCAGGGTTTGAGCGTTTTATGCGATTTATAAACAGCCGCATTTCGGTCTAGCTAGATGGTTTTTGTTTCAAGAACCATATTATTACGTTTTTTTTTAATGCTGCGAGGTAGATGCGTGAAGCTGGAACTACCGATCTGACTGGGTCATTAATGCAATTAAGGTAATCAGCCATCGAGAGGATGAAACCTGACATGTGTTAAAGGTTGAACACCACATGTCGTTGAATGCAACTTCCATTCCTTATATATTTCTATGACATATGTGTATATTTGTATGTTGATACCAATGTATATAACAATAGAAGGGTAGACTCTGACAAGGTTAGAATATTAACCCAGTATGTACATATATTATACATGAAAGATGACATCTTTCATGAATTTGCCGGGGGAGCGTGTCAGAGTCCAGAAAGGGTGCAGTGATGCAGTGACGTCGTTACGCCCGCCAGGCGACTTAGCTCCCAGCAGGGATGCAGCAACTTCGTTACGCCGCCAGGCGAGTGGTAGTTACCGGCCTGCAAGATTGCTGGCTGACGAGCGACCAGCGGTCAGGCCAGGACGACGCTAAACGCACGCATGACTCGTGACGCCACCTGAGGTGGGAGGCGAGTGGCGAACTAGCGGGAGACAGCTCTGGGACACGGACTTGGACGGACGCATGATGAGAGAAAGGCGTTGTGTGGTTTTCTGTGCTTGAAAGTCGAGTGTCTGGACATCTTGAGAGTTAGACCTGTGAGCTGTATTGTGGATGTAAGTGTATTGAAGTATCAAGTATATATTGTTGTGATCATCGTTCTGTATTTGATATGTGAATAAATCCATTGAACGGTGTGTCGTTGAGTCTTACGTCAAATCACGTTGTACTTGTACTGTCTCACATGTGTTAGGTTAGCGAGCCAAGTTTAAGACCCTGACAGTTAGTATAGCTTACAGTATAGAATGTGCATATAGCTTAGAATAGTTGAGTTGAGTTGATTTGAGTTGAGTCAAGAACCGACATCATTGCATTCGGGGCATTCCCATGCACGCTGAGTCCTCATCTGAACAGCCAGCGAAGAGTTCCAACACTGACTGGTGGTCGTTACAATCTGATTACATGTCCGTCTTTCCCTCTGAGTGACGACCGTCTACCAGATTCTCTGACCACGCCTGCTGCCCGCATTCTCTCTAGATCATGATACTCAATCGGTTCTTCTGCATTGTACAGGTCCTCACAGAAGGCCTTCACCACAATTGCCTTATCATGCATCAAATCCTCCCTCAATGATTCAGCACCAGCCAATCTATCTGCATGTTCATTTCCAGCAACACACAAATGTCCTCGAGAAAAACATCCAGCGAATGCTTACAACCCGCGACACGAAACATTCCAGTGGTCACTTTTGTCAGCGTGCTTTGTAAATCAGTGACAATCACGACAATGTAATCAGTGTGTTCTCCAACCAATGGAAAGCCGCAGTAACCTCCTCCACCTCCACTCTCAGACTTGAGGTTGTTGTGTCATATGCCAAGCTTTCCTTATCGAAACATTGGCTATTGGCTTTTGCTATGAATCACCAGGCACTTTTTTGTTGCCTCTTAGAACAGAGCCCTAGTGTATATATAATCAAATCGACAGGACGAGAGAAGTCTAGACTTAATTGCTGAATGTTTACCTTCTGTAGCGCCTGCTGGCCATTCCCTACACTCACGTCCCAATGTGAGCTTAGAGTATAGAATGTCCATATAACTTACATTACAGAATGTCTATATATCTGGGTGGCAGGGTAGCAGTATCCCCTATCAAAGGAGAGATAAGGGGCCCGCTTCCCTCCGCTAGCCTACGAGACACCCTTGGGCACGTTGAAGTCCCTGTTTAGTCCCTCCCCCCTCTCGATCAGGGTTACGTGAAACAATGGATGCAGGTGGTGGACGAAGTTGAAGAGCAGCCAACAGATAGTTGTAGGTTATGGTCTCCAACTTCATGACGATAAGCAGATGATGTATTTTTTTTATGGAGGGGGGGGGGGAAGGGGGGGGGAGACAGTGGCTACGGATAATCGACCAATATGGTCACTACTAGGAAGGAATGCAATGGCAAACTACCGTCTTTACAGATGTCAAGAATATCATGTAGTGCAATCTCATCGATAATCAGAGAAACGGCGTAAATGGGTGCTCCATAGGAGCAGCCTCGCCCAGTGGGGGTAGTCATGTGCACCAGGGGACTCCAGACTGTCAGCAGTCGTCTGAGTGCATGGGTGCGTAAATAGGTGCTCCATAGGAGCAAGCTCGCCCAGTGGAGGTGGTCATGTGTACCAGGAGACTCAAGACTGTCAGCAGGCGTCTGTGTGCAAAAAAGTATCAACTTTGAAAGTGGGAACTTGGAATATAAGAACTATGAGTGGGGATGGAAAATTTGATAACATTAAGAATGAACTAAGAAGACTATATATTAACCTGTTAGGTATATGTGCGACCAGATTGACAGTGTCAGAGTCCTAGCGACCTGATACGAAGGACAGATCCTAGAGACAGGACATGGGAATAGAAGACAGGTCAGGGGAACAGCAGACAGGACAGTATGCCCTAGAACATACAGGACAGGATACCCTTGGACTACGTGAGACAACAGTCGTCCACAGACGGACTGACCCTTAGTTCACGGACAGGACACGGCCCAATATTGCGACTAAATATTGACCACGAGTGGCCTCACACGACACGAGATTAAATACCACGTGATAGGCAACCCCGAGTGAAAGCTTTGGGGAGACGAGACTGGGCTTTGGATGAGGAAGGACGTGTCTGGATTTTGCTTGAGAGAGTGACTTGTATAACCGATCTGGTTGTTCGCTAGCGATGTGATGTATTTAAGATCCGATTCTGGGTGTGCGCTCTCTGTGTGCGCGAAAAGATTGTTGATTGAGCGGACGACTGCAGTGCTGAGCGAAACGATGTGATATTATGACATTGTGTATTTTAATGTGTCATTAATAAGTATCTATACTGACAATGTTCATTCAAGTTTGACTGACGTTTGTGTGTGTGTGTGTGTGTGTGTGTGTGTGTGTGTGTGTGTGTGTGTGTGTGTGTGTGTGTGTGTGTGTGTGTGTGTGTGTGTGTGTGTGTGTGTGTGTGTAAAATTTACCTGCCCATTCTTAGGCAAACGAGACGACGTAACATTCTGACAGGAATTATGGGTGACTCTCCACCGGTCTTGGTTTAACCAAGTAATAATAATTGCAGACAATCCGAGGGAAGAAAAATTCCCTCTCCAGACGCTAGAACGACAAAGTTCAGGCGAAATGTATGTTTCACAATCATTCACTCTCCAGACGGACAAAACATTCCACAGAAACTAATATATTTTTTTTTTATCCACAGCAGATTGTATATAATTTCAAACCATCAAGTTCGTTTATTCACCCCGTGGTGCTGGAGTTTATAAAAATCAGCTAAGTACCCATTTTCTTCTGATTACCGATTCTAAACAAGTATGTCTTTTTTCTAACGTTTTGTTTGGTGTTGCGTATCAGTTACGAGACGTTGCAGTCAACACCAGCATTTTTAGCTGCTGTTGATGTAATAGGCAAGTGTTACGTTCAGTAGTTTGCCATTGCTTTCTGAACGACCGGCCCTATACCTTTTTCGAAAAAACCCTCACAGCCGTGTTTCGAACCCGGGTATACGGGCACACAAACCGCGTTCGCAAACCCTTAGCCATAGAGCCCGGTTTATGTAAATAAAATTGTCAATGTTATTGTAAAATATTTCAAGGGAAATAATCCATTCTGTTATATTAAATTCATTGTAACTACAATTTGTGAAAATTGCAATAAAAAAGACTCCATTAAAGCAGGTGTAAACATATGGTGCAAAGGGGATGAATTAAGGGAATGGAGTGAGAAGAAATTTAAGGAAATTTACAGATAGACAAGATGGGGCGCAAAAACGCGAACATGCAAAACATCTAGCAGAATTAGCAGCCAAAGACAAATAATTAGAATTGGCAGCTAAGCAATTAGAATAAGATACAAAACAGAAAGAATTAGACTTAGCAGCAACACAAAGCAGAACGAATTAGAGTTATCAGCAACACAGAAATAGAAAGAATTAGAGGTAGCAGCAGCACAGAACTAGAAAGAATTAGAATATGAAACACAGATCAAAATGAAACAATTATAAATTGAGTCACAAATGCACATAACCACAGAAATGTTGGAAAGTAAAGAACAAGAACATAAATTAAAGTGGTATCAAGAGATAGTGAAACCGTTTTGTGCCAGAGACATCATTTCGGCCTGGACCCAAAATTTCGAAACTCTTAAGAAACACCACGAGATTCCGAAAAATCAATGATCCATGATATGAATGCGGAATCTACAAAGTCGGCGATGTGGGTTGTTCGAGAAACGAATAACAACGCCAAACGTCTGCCACGATGGTAGTAGCCTTTGAAGTGGAGACGATATGTCTGAATACAAGCGGGATGAATTCTGTGATGTGGGAGATTCTCTGGTTTACAGACAGACATGTCTATTGTTGTATGAGACAAAGAATTCCCCAAATGAAAGCAAATTTGACTGTGGATTGACTCCAGTTAGTCTAGAACAGGAGGACAAAACCAGACTGATCAGCGTCTAGACTTTTTGGTGACGTCACTCCAGCCCATATAAAAAGGTAAACAAGTGGAGTTAGTCGCTCAAGATTTCTGAAGTGGAAAAGATCGGTTAAGTTTTCCGAGTTGTGCTCAATGAAAGAAACTAGGGTGTCAAATTGTTGATAGTTATCGGCGGACATAGATCCAGTCTGCGATTTCCTAGTTTCGATTAGCAACCGGAATAGGCATATGGTAGGCTATTAATCATATCTAACTTAGAGTATGATTTGGAATAGAGTACAGTACTGTGCGTTGATATAATGTATTATAGGTGCGGTGATATAATGTATTATAGGTGCGGTGATATAATGTATTATAGGTGTGTGGTGATATAATGTATTATGATTAGTGATAGAATGTTCTATAAGTGCGGTGCTAGAAAGTATCATAGGAGCGTCGGCACTAGTATTCTATTGTGTGGCTTCAACTAGCTTGTGTGATATATCATTTTACTCAGGGAGTTGACGACAATGTAGTGGAGTAATAATTAGAGAGATTAAGGATGGTTGAGAGGGAGGAGAAGAATGTGAAATGGTAATATCTTCCAGTAGGGCATCTGCTGGGTTTCTACCCGTTCCTTTATTCTTTCCTGGTGTTGCCATGTCTCAAATCATGTGATGAGTTATTTGGCCGTATGACAGAGATCGGATCTCTGTTATAGATCTGAGTGCTGCTATTGGCCTACTATCACCTAATTCCGGCCAGGACTGAGTTGCCCTCACCATAGTATTCTCTATTCTACAGGTTCCATTTACAGGTCCACGTATGTGTGCTATGATTTTCAACAGTGAAGCTAACACATTTTAGAAGATGATGGCTCAGAATTTGAAGACAGAAGTTGCTGAGAGGCCGCAACATTGGGACTATACCCAAGTTGGTTTGCGGGAACCTGGCTTCTGCTGAGCAGGACATGCTGATGAGATTTATGTTTAGCAAGTGATAGTTGTATCACTGAACAGTCAGAACATTGTAGATATACACTACTGATACCAGGAACATTCATACAAAATGTATACTGATACCTAGAACATTCAGAGTGTTGTGTTAATGTAGGGAATCTTTAAAACCAGTGACACTAGATCCATTAAGATTTCCCCAGTAACAGTGACAATAGGGTTAGAATTTTCTGATTAACAATCAGTTAAATAACAGAGGAAATTCATAGTGGGAATCAGATCTAAGACTCTCATTAGACAGTGTTGGTCATGGGTGTCCAAGCATCCTAGTGGTTCAAGAGACAACGGAGGAAGTCTTCACGTGACCGGAGAAGCATCACCTTGGTGAGGTTGCTTGTCTGGAATACATGGTGCTAGTGTGTTCTCAGCACAGTGATGAGAATGACTATACTCCTGAACACTGATCTGAGTCTATATACACTTTAGAGTATACGTCACACATTCTACACATTATACACACACACACACACACACTTCTCCTACATATACTCTTTGCTTTAAATTTCTTGTTTTTATTTGTTGAAGCTAGAGTTGTCAAGTATGTTATGTTGGGGAAGAATGAGAGGGGGCATGATCCAGGAGTGAGCAAGAGTGAGAAGAAGGTGTCTTCAGCTTGGGGGAGTATTGTGGACGGAGTCTGCTGGATATCTCCAGGATAGAGATATTGAATTAAAACAAATGTGGGTGTTGATTCCTCTCACTCCAGGGACGACACTAAAGTGGTAAAGAAGAACAAATAACTACTACGACATTCATTCTTTACACACTCGACAGGTATATGCCAGAAGTAAGAAATTGCTCTGAGGAATAAAATAAAGCCTGGGAACAAAATCACCCAAAGGCTAATGCTGTTACAAGATCAACTGCAGCAAAACAGCAGGACGACTACCAAACAGAGTCACTGCAAATAGTTTCCCCTAGTGGCACTATTTCTAACAAAACCACCGAAGACTTTATTTAGGTGCAACGCGCAGATCAAGCTTTGTCAAACTATATTAAGCTGATAAATTTTAAACCAAAGCAGGCAAAAAACGCTTCGATGTATTTTACCCTTAAGAAGAGAATCTTAACAAGATTCCATAATAGAAACAACACTCTGGTACAACAGACTGTACTACAAAAGCATTACCACCAGAAAGTACTACAGTTCGCCTATGACTCACCATTCTCTGGGCACATGGGTTATGTTAAAACCAGAGCCAGAATTTTGACACAATTATACTGACCGAAATATTGCAGTGATATTAGAAAGTACTGCCAGTCATTACGACCTATAAAAAATTAGTTAAGAAGGGACAGCACCCAAGGGCAGAGGTCCAACCTACTAAACTAGCCTCAAATCCATTCCAGAAGGTTGCTTTTGGTATCGTAGTACCTCTAAGCCTCTATATATCCTCTATATGTCAAACAGGGGCAATAGGTTTATTCCTACGATGGTAGATTTATGTACGAGATGGACGGAAGTCGTGCCGTTAAAAACCATAACTTCCAAAGATGTAAGGATGTGTTTTTTTTTCATATTTTTGAAATTATTGGGTTTCCTGACACTATTTTATCTGATAGATGGACGCAATTTATAGCGGCCTCTACTCAGGCAGTGACAAGATTTTTGGGTATTAAACAGTGTTTCACAGCTCCTTATCGAACCACTTCGAATGGTGTGTGTGTGTGAAAAAATTAACGGCGACATGAACCATATGCTCACCAAAATAACAACAGAAAATCCAGCAGATATTTCTCCCTGCTGTGTTATTTGCGTATAGAGAAGTTTCACAAGCTTGTACAGGCTTCTCTCCCTTTCAGTTAGCGTACGGTGCAAATCCACGAGGACCACTGACTATTTATAACGAACTGTTGACAGGTACGGTCAACGAGCAAGTGTCAACTTCAACCTATACCATGGTAAAAAACACCCGCGACAAAATCATGACAGCGTGTACCATTGCTAAATTAGCTTTACAAGTAAGCGTCACGCATACCGACAATATAAATCAGACGTTGAATTTATTTCACACTGTGATGGCTTAATTATCAACATGGCGAAGTCGAGAAATTGTGTCTAAATTAGATCTAACGAAAGGCTATTGGCAAATTCCAATGAACGAAGATTCAACCCATCTGACAGCTTTCTCAACTCCATTAAGTATCTACGAGTGCGGATTTCTTCCATCTGGTCTCGTTAACCCTCCCGCCACTGACCAGACTCTTGTTACACGGTCTACCCAACATACAAACCTATATCGACGATATCTGCATACATACGGACGACATGACAACCCACATAACGACACTAAGACAAATATTCGACAAGATAAAACAGTTCGGACTCACTATAAGGCCTAGTAAAGTAGAGATTGCCTTTAGTGAAATAGAATTTTTGGGTCTTAAGATTTCAAACGACAAACTTAGCACTGATGAGAGAAATGTCTCTAAAATTCTGAACCTTATTATACCAACTACCAATAAGCTAGTGAGAATTCTATTAAGACTGGTTAACTAATATGGTAAATGTATTTCCAATCTGGCTGAATTGAAACGTGTTTTTTTTTTAAATTTCAACTAGTTGTTGAAGTCACAACAAAATACTATTGTCAAATGTGCTTGTTTAGAAGTAGCTCTCAGAAAGATAAAGATATATTTTTTTATAATCCACCAATGCTCACATTGCCTGACACAAGACTTCCTTTTATCCTTAGAACAGACTCCTGCTGCACTTCCATTGCCTCTGCCCTGCTTCAGCACCACGACGGATTAGATCACCCAAATATTTACATCAGTAGAAAGTTGACACCAGTGGAAAGAGAGTACAGCATTGGCGAACTGTAGTGCTTATTGGTTTTGTATGGCGTTACTAAATTAAGTAAGTATTTCCAGGGCACGCATTTCATCACTGAAAGTGACAACACTTCATTGCTCGTCATACAACAAGGCAAGTCGAGAAACAACAGAATGGCTCGTTGAGCCCTTTACCTCCAAGACTACTATTTTACAATACCCCACATTAAAGGGAGAGACAACTTGCTACCAGACTTGGCTGACGAGAATCCCAGGCACGGAAACTAACTGATTAACCAACCTCCTCTCCAGATTTTAACTGAAGTAATATTTTATATAGTTGCACCAAGAGAAAAAGAAACAGTGTAAGTTAATTTATTACAAAATTTACACATTTAGAACAGTCATAGGTAGAAACATTTTGTGACATCAAATATAAGACAGAAGACAATGTGTTTATTACTTTAATACATTATTAGTTTATTCATTTATTACTTCCTTACTTTTGCGAAAAGACCTTTTGATGTCAACGTCATTCAAGTATATGCACCAACAGCAGACAGTAGTGATGATAGCATTGATGATTTAATAATGATTTAGAGAAAGCTTTTAAGAAATGCAAGAATTCTAAAGTATATATCATAATGGGTGACTTACATGACAAAGTTGGAAATCAACAGGATGGGTGCATAGTAGACAAGTATGGACTAGGGGAACAGAATGAAAGAGGTTGCAGACGTGTACAGTGGGCAAACGAGTACGATTTGATTATTGGAAACACCTGGTATCAACAGCACCCTAGGAGTTTATGGAAATGGAGGAGTCCTGATCACAAGATCAGAAATCAGATTGATTACATTCTCATCAACAGAAGATTTCAAAATGTCTTAAAAGTCACAAATACTATACCAAGCGTAGACTGCTACAACGACCATAGATTATCTTTAGCAATGTATATATAAAATCAAATATTCGCCATCAAGAAACACCACATTTGATCTACAGGCACTGAAGAGTGAGGAAATAAAAGTTACATTCAACGTAGAGGTTAAGAACAGAGTCGATGCATCGTCCGATATGGAAATATTATTTCAAGATGTCAGTGACCAATGGGAAATATTAAAGAAATCAGTCAACAAACCTGCAGAAACAACCATCCCAAAAATAAAGATAATGGGACGCAAGAAATGAATGACTGGGGACATATTAAAACTCATGGACATAAGAAGAAATAATAAAACTGACTAAGACAAATATGGAGAGATTCACAGGAAAATTATGAATCAATGCAAAGAGACAAAAGAAACATGGCATGAGGGAAAATGCAAGGAAAATGAAAACCAACGTAATACCCGTAATACCAAATTAATGGACACAAGTATTAATGACATCACTAACAAAATAACACACTCATCAACGGGTTGCCTAAAATCTAAAGATGGCAAAATCATAATTTAAAAAGATCAGATTTTACATGCGTAGTCAAATTATGTGAAAGACCTTTATTATGATAAAAGAGAAGAACAGTATGATCTTCGGAATAATAGTGAAGGACTATCACTTTTGAAGATGGAAGTTCAGAATGCTCTTAATCATATGAAAACTGGCAAGTCCCCAGGTGCAGATAACATAACAACAGAATTTACCAATGCCCTAGAAGAGTATCGAATAGACCAAGTCACCACACTGTTGAACACAATGTATAATACTGGAGATATACCTCCTGAATTATGTAATTCTATATTTATTTCAATTCCGAAGAAATCAGGAGCCTTGGAAAGTAATCAACATCGAACAATTAGTATAATGAGCCACATCACAAAGATTGTGCTGAGAATGATCATGCAAAGTTTTAGAAAGAAAATTACAACCCAAAATAGGAGAAGAACAATGTGGGTTTATAGAAGGCAAGAGTACAGTAAATGCTGTATATATGATGAGAACATTAACTGAACGTTCTGTAGAAGTAAACAAAGATCTACACCTTTGCTTTATTGACTACACAAAGGCTTTCGATAAAGTAAGACACGTCAACATGATAGAGATGCTTGCAGATCTACAAATTGATGGGAAAGCCCTTTGACATAAAAAAAAAACATGTATTCCGAAAGAACAAGCTGCCATCAGAATTGATAATGAAGTAGGTCAATATCAGCCTATTAAAAGAGGTGTGAGACAAGGACATGTAATGTCTCCAGATCTGTTTTATCTGTACAGTGAAAATATTTTCAGAAATATAGAAGCTATGGAAGGAATCAACATTGGGGGAAGATACATCAATAAAGTTAGATATGCAGATGATACAGTTTTGATTGCAGACAATGACCAGGACCTGCAACATTTAGGAGATGCAGTTGTTGCACACAGCAACTAGGGTTAGATGTGAATAGTAAGAAGACACATATTATGGTTGTCACTGGGAAGAAGGACACAGCACAATGTGATATACAAGTAAAAGGGCATATTAATAAGCAAGTTAATCGGTACAGTTATCTCGGAACAGTCATAACATCTGATGGCTGAAGCCTTGAAGAGATTAGAACAAGAATTGCCATTGCGAAGGTAGCCTTTTGCAAGATGAAAAATATACTGACATATAAAAGATATCAACTGAAACGAGAAAAAGAGTATTAAGGTGATACATAGAACCTGTACTTTTGTATGGATGTGAAGCATGGACAATAAGCAGTCAAGCTGAAAAACATCTGATGGCTGTGGAATGTGGTTTCTAAGGAAGATAGAAAGAATGCCATGGACAGACAGAAAAACCAATGAACAAGTCCTTCTAGAAAAAAATGAAGTTTGGAAACTGATTAGAGTCATTAGACGTAGACAGTAAAAATTTTTGGGCTTGTTATGAGAAGAAATGACTTGGAGAACTTGGTGACAACTGGCAAGATCGAGGGGAAGAGACCTAGGGGAAGACTGAGAAGTAAATACCTGGATGACTTGTCCACGTGTCATTGTTGAGACAGGAACACGGAGGTGATCCATGACTCTGGTGATCGAGTGAGATGGCAAAATATGACCGCCCACGCTTTTTGGCATGGCAAATGATGTATGGATGGTCTGCAATTCCATGGTATAACTTTGAAATCGCTCTTCTATTTGCAATGATCACACTTTGGTAGTTGTACATCTGGTGATATGTAATCACCATGTGATGTGTTAGTTCCCTCCTTGCTGTGTATACATCTTGTAGTGTGGAGGAGCTTGTGTGATTCGATGACACCAAGAGTTATGCCGAGGGAAGCACATCTACTGGTAGGTTTTCACATGTCGGACAGTTCAATGGCGGTGTGAAACTCTAGACTGTCTGTACCAAGTTGCCCATGACCTGACATAGGACCATGGCACCAAGCAAAGCGAGACACAAATCTGCTGCTTGTAGGTAAGACTCGAGGTCATTCTCAAACTAGGTAAAACAACCCCGAACAAATGAAAGTCGAGGATGGATGTATTGAGCCACAAGCTTGACAAAACTGTGCAACGCATTTCACCTCATGATGTCACACATTCAAAAGCAAGGCTTGTCCCCTCCTCATCATGTTGATCTGCTTCTAATAAACGTTTGGACTAAAACACTTCTCCTGTTAAATTCACTAATTGCATACTATCATGACAGTTTCATTCTCTTAGAGTCACGCGTGACTGAATCTTCCCCTTGAATCTCAACCATGTTCAATATCTTTTTTTTATAAACATTTTGTTAGACTGCTAAAGAAATCTGACTACCCAAATGTCCACTTGCACTGTTTTTACCATATGTGACAATAATGGATTTGTGATTTATGAAGCTCACTTTCTCCCATCGGCGTCAGTTGGGAAACTCTTGGGACCGAAAAAAAGGTACAAACCATATAAAACATGGTCATACGCTATCTATATCTCCCAATGCAATCTTCACTTTAACCCATATAAAACACGGTCAGGCTCTACATGTACCTCTCAATGCCATCTTCTCCCTTGTAACATTTGGCATTCACAGGACAGAGGTCATCACTTTCACAAGGAACCATCTCTGTATCACAGTTTTGCCCGTTGTATGGAAACTTGCAAGTTCCAGACCGGCATTGGCCAGTACCTTCTGGGCCTGAGTCACACTGGCCAAACTGGCATGTACATGCTGAAAATTATAAATGATAGTTGGTTAATATATCAGCAATACATCTTTCTCATGGAAAGTTAGAACAAGAATTCATGCATCTTATATAGAACAAATGCTAACGTATTGCTGTAAACCATGGATGATTAGTAAACAAGCAAAACAATGCCTTTACGCCAGGAGAAATATAGTCCTACAGAAAACATGGGTAAACTAAATATTTTGGATGAAGCTAAGACACAAAGACAATGCATCGCATACATCAAAAAGAGGCAGTCATTTATTCACACATTATGTTAGAGAAGAAAATAGGCCATAATGTAGCAGCTGGAAAGATTAATTGTAAAAGAGACAGAAAGAAAAGAAGAGATGATGTTTAGGGCTTTTAATAATGGAAATGAAATATAGCATCAAACAAATTAATCGTAATACATTGTGTTGGAGGAAATCACGCCATATGGAAAAGCGTAATTCCCATACCAGATGTCAAAGCAGTTGATGATGGTGATGATACTATATGTAAACAAAACAGCCATACACCATAGGTTGAACAATGTATTGCCCGGCATATCTCGTGGTATCTCGTCAGGTACGTACTGCAGAGTCATATACCGTGTGCAATGAACAATTGAATTGCATTATGACTGAAATACATAACACACATAGTCAGTGATACTGTTCGAATACAGAGCCTGTGTTATCCCACGGTAAGTATGTATGTCTTCATTACACAGGTTTTAAACACCTAATGGCAGAGGTTTCAGCATATGCTATTCATTGAATGTTCTTCAAATACAATAATGAACTGCCTTTGTTGACAACATGGTTGCAATTTAAGAGGTTTTGGGTAATGACCGTGGCTGGGTTTTCACTTTGCTTCCAACTAACCAACGAAACCAACCCAGAAGCCAACCAAGGTTTGGTGGAAGGAAATGTGGAGGGCAAGCCTGCAAGATTAAGACAAAGGTAGAACGTGGTGGGCAGCATCAATAATTGAAGCATGCAAGAATGAGACAAAAGTTACATGTGGTGGGCAACATCAAGAAATAAATCAGGCCTGTGTGACTGCGGCGTGGAGGACAGTCGTGAATAACTTTGCATCCAATCTTTAATGCAATGATGACACTGGATGATGATGATGTTGAAGGGTTTGCAACTTACGCTCATTACAGTGAGGTCCAAAGGTCATCTCGTTTGCACACTGGTTGCAGGCGGAACCAACAAAGTTCTTATTACATGAACACACACCCGTTCCTCTATCACCATCTGAGCACTGGAAAAGTCACCGAAAGTGAAAGGGAACAATAATTTTACAGCTGTAATGTTATTTACACAACTTTATGATAACGTCTGTGTTGTGTATCTGGGGTATTAATGATACATGTTTTACAATATCTTGTGGTGAGATGAGTGACACAGAAATTCGGCATCCACTTCTAATGACATACCCTCGTCCGAAAACGCTCATGTTATTGTCAGCATAACCTCCAAGCGATTACACCAATGCAACCATTACAAATTAGAAACTCTACCCACCAACTACTTGACAACAGCTTACACATTAGAACAATTAATCACACATTACTTGGGAAATAACTTACACATTATAAAAATTAACCACTAATTACTTTGGCAACAACTTACACATTATAAAAATTAACCACTAATTACTTGAGCAACAACTTACACATTAGAAAAAAAATAACCACAAATTATATGGGCAACAGCTTACACCTTAGAACAATTAACCACAATTTGCTTGGGTAACATATTATATATTAGAAAAATTAACCTCCAATTACTTGAATATGGTGTAACTTTTATAATTTCTCAGCCGTTGCCCAATTAGCATTCGAAACACAGCTGAGGGAGATTTGGCAGCAAACATCATAGAGTTGGTTTATATACAATGGTATTTCAGAAAGCAATGGCAAATAAATGAACGTAAACTTGCCCAGACATCATAACTATCCAAACATTCAGGTGTTGACAGTGACGTCCTGTAAATAATATGCAGCTAACTTTAACTAACCCACAAAAAAGGAGGCCGAGGTAGAGTAATGGCTAGCATGCTCGCCTGTAGGCCCGACATGTTAATGTGTGTTAATCCCACCGGAAGCGGTTATTTGTTTAAATCTACTTGGGCTCTAAGGTGAACCCAGCCTGACATGGGGACGAGGGCATGCTGGGGAGGTAATGGTGACCGGTCAGATACTGACCACGTCAATGACCACAGCACTGACCACATCACTGACCACATCACTGACCGCATCGCTGATCATATCATTGAACACACCACTGACCACATCACTGACCACATCACTGAAAACATCACTGACCACATCACTGTCCACATCACTGACCATATCACTGACCACATCACTGACCATATCACTGACCACACCGCTGACCACATCACTGACCACATCGATGACCACATTGTTGACAACATAACTGACCACATCACTGACCACATCGCTGACCACATCACTGACCACATCACTGACCACATCACTGACCACATCACTGACCACATCACTGACCACATCACTGAACACATCACTGACCACATCACTGACCACATCACTGACCACATCACTGACCACATCACTGACCACATCACTGACCACATCACTGACCACATCACTGACCACATCACTGACCTAGTGCCGATTGTGTCTCTATACAAATATGGGTAGAGCACCATATGCCCCACGTGGATTAAGGCGTGTACAAGATCCTCTACTTCCATATACCCAGAACACCTCACGGGTACAGGTCCTCTACTTCCACATACCCAGAACACTTCACGCGGACAGGTCCTCTACTTCCATATACCCAGAAGACCTCACGGGGACAGGTCCTCTACTTCCACATACCCAGAACACTTCACGCGGACAGGTCCTCTACTTCCACATACCCAGAACACTTCACGCGGACAGGTCCTCTACTTCCATATACCCAGAACACTTCACGCGGACAGGTCCTCTACTTCCATATAACTCAGATCTCCCCTCACGGGGACAGGTCCTCTACTTCCATATAACTCAGATCTCCCCTCACGGGGATAGGTCCTCTACTTCCATATAACTCAGATCTCCCCTCACGGGGATAGGTCCTCTACTTCCATATAACTCAGATCTCCCCTCACGGGGATAGGTCCTCTACTTCCATATAACTCAGATCTCCCTCACGGGGACAGGTCCTCTACTTCCATATAACTCAGATCTCCCCTCACGGGGATAGGTCCTCTACTTCCATATAACTCAGATCTCCCCTCACGGGGACAGGTCCTCTACTTCCATATAACCCAGATCTCCCCTCACGGGGACAAGTCCTCTACTTCCATATAACTCAGATCTTCCCTCACGGGGATTGGTCCTCTACTTCCATATACCCAGAACACCTCACAGGGGAAGGGCACATGACTGGTTTTCCATATACCCATAACACCTAATGGGGACAGGGAGCTTGACTATTTTTCCGTATCCCCAGAACACGTCACGGGGACAGGGCGCTTGACTGGTTTTCCATATACCCAATCTACTTCGACCGGTCTCTGTGGCTAAAGGGCTTGCGAATGCGGTTTGTGAGCTCATATACCCGGGTTCGAAACACAGCGGTGCTGGTTTTTTTTTAAAAAGGTATAGGAGCCAGTCGTTCAGAAAGCAATGGCACACTACTGAACGTAACACTTGAACGTAACACTTGCCTAGGGGGGGGGGGGGGAGAGAGTAGGCACATGTGTGGGAACAGTGGGGAAAGTAACTAGAACGTCTCAAAACAGAGTATGAATGTACAGCAGGAGAAAGACTACCAGACTCTTGACACGAGTGGGCCCTCCCCCAGAGAGTGTTAGGAAGGTAAAAAAGTAAACATTTCGAGAAAAGGCCCACTTAAAAGCTTCATTTCTTGATATTCCCACAATATTTAATGTGTGCCCCTATTACAAGCTTCATTTCTTGATGTTCCCACAATATTTAATGTGTGTGTCCCTCTTACAAGCTTCATTTCTTGATGTTCCCACAATATTTAATGTGTGTGTCCCTCTTACAAACTTCATTTCTTGATGTTCCCACAATATTTAATGTGTGTGTCCCTCTTACAAGCTTCATTTCTTGATGTTCCCACAATATTTAATGTGTGCCCCTATTACAAGCTTCATTTCTTGATGTTCCCACAATATTTAATGTGTGTGTCCCTCTTACAAGCTTCATTTCTTGATGTTCCCACAATATTTAATGTGTGTGTCCCTATTACAAGCTTCATTTCTTGATGTCTCCACAATATTTAATGTGTGTGTCCCTCTTACAAGCTTCATTTCTTGATGTCTCCACAATATTTAATGTGTGTGTCCCTCTTACAAGCTTCATTTCTTGATGTCTCCACAATATTTAATGTGTGTGTCCCTCTTACAAGCTTCATTTCTTGATGTCTCTACAATATTTAATGTGTGTGTCCCTCTTACAAGCTTCATTTCTTGATGTCTCCACAATATTTAATGTGTGTGTCCCTCTTACAAGCTTCATTTCTTGATGTTCCCACAATATTTAATGTGTGTGTCCCTCTTACAAGCTTCATTTCTTGATGTTCCCACAATATTTAATGTGTGCCCCTATTACAAGCTTCATTTCTTGATGTTCCCACAATATTTAATGTGTGCCCCTATTACAAGCTTCATTTCTTGATGTCCCCACAATATATAATATGCTCCCCCCCCCCCCCCCCCCCCCCCACTTTTGATTTCGATAAAAGTGGTTTGCTGCTATTGAGCTATTACGGAGATCTGAATAAACAACATAAAACTGCACTTAGAAACTCGTCGAATGTGAAAACGCACATAGATACAAGGGAACGTTTTGACCGAAACCTTTATCTACGGAAAAACGAAACTGAAGCCATAAAACACAATATAAGAAACGAACAACACAAATTCGTACTCCCATGAATGGTTGTCTCATGCAGTATATTAGATATTGGACAACTATTCTCTCTCTCACACACACACACACACACGCACGCACGCACGCACGCACAGCACACACACACACACACACACACACACACACACCATTATTTCGTTTTTGTTATTTTGTTGTTAAAGATGTTTGTAGAGATTCTCAGTCAAACTGTATGTTTGTATTCGGATTCATGTTTTGAGTTACCCACCATATGCAATCTGTAAGCACAGTATTTGTACAGCGGATATCTCCACGTGTTTGTTGTAGTGACCACTTGTAAGTCCTTACAGCGGACGGTTTAGTCGATGTCATTTCTTGTATTCGTGTCTGCTTTCAGAGTCTGTTCTAGACCTTGGGCAGATGACTACACTAACAGGCACAAATACTGAATTTGGAAGATCCTTCTTCTATCTATTTAATGTCTGTATTATTACATGTTAAATGTATCCTACATTCGCATCAATCTACACCATGTTAAACTAGTCATCACTGTTTTAATGCTCATGTTTTAATTCACGTGTATCTATATTATAAGACACAAGAAGAACAATTAAATAAGTATGTCTATGTTCATAAAAGCCGGCTTCGTGGCTTAGAGTTTATGACTTTTCTCCGTAATCTTGTATACTCTCGTCGGTAACGTGATGACGGTGAGAATCAGCAGTGGTTCGAATCGCATCGGTAACTTACGGGGTATGTGAGCCGGCCGCTCAGAAAGCAATGGCAAACTACTGAGCGTAATTTTGCCACGAAATCAACATACAGCTGAAAGATGCTGGTGTTGACAGCGTTGCCCTGTAAAGGATATGCAAAAAAAAAAAATGTTCATAAAAAACAAACATATAGATGAACGTTCAACAACTGATACAAGCAGACAAAGGTTATCAGAGTATGTGTCTACACAAACACCGCCACTGACCTTTCCGTTTCCACTGCAAGAATTTCTGGAACCTCCAGGACAAGGAAGACAGCTGTAGCCATAGAAACCTTTACAACATGTCGGTCTCTGTGTGACGTGTAGTAGATTTTACAATAGTTATTATGTGACCAACACTAACTCAGTTAGACTGCCTTCCTTACACAAATATGTAACACAAGCACATTTCGATTCGCATGACACTAACCACAACAGCTGATGAATACTTGCATGTACCACTCCAATAACAACACAATGTATGATGAAACCTGCCATGTACCACTCCAATAACAATACAATGTATGATAAAACCTGCCATGTATCGCTTCTTGGAACAACACAACAACAGTGTTGTTGTTCTTTGCTTCATTTATAAGCACAATGGGGGTTGTGCATATTAGCTGATGCTTTTACACACACACACACACACACACACACACCCACCATATATATATATATATATATATATATATATATATATATATATATATATATATATATATATATATATATATATATAATTATATACAGATCGCGTGTCTTCATATTGTGCATATGTCCATACATCATGGCTATCATTTTACCATGAAGTCTTAGGAAGATAATGTAGTGGTTTCCCCTTGCCTTCCACATCGACATGATCGTCTTTTACCTCTGTCTTTGACAGCCATTTCCGACTGTAAGGACACGTGAGTGCTATGCTCTACTCAGCTGCACAGTTGTCCACTTATCTCGGTGGATACTCGGTCCCCAGAGCTGTGTTAGCCACACCGTGGTGTGTTTCCCATCCTCGACCGCTGGGAGGTGCACTTGGGATTCTCCCTTCCTAAAGTTATGGTCTATGATGGCCAAAAATCTTCAGAACCGTTGGAGGAGAAGAGAGTCATTGGAGATCATCGTGACAGCTGTAAAGATCGAGGGGAAGAGAGGGAGTGGAAGATCAAAGACAAATGATTCTGGATGGATTGAGACCTTTGCAGAGAAGAATATCATCATCAGAGTTAATCCAGAACACCAAGAACCGAGATCTGCGGAAAGCAATGAACGCCAACGAAAGCTGACAGGGCACTTGATGATGATGATGACAATTTTACCGAGCATCACACAACCAATATGTGCATTCATAATTTAGTTTCTCTTTTCATCAATGGGTTTAGCGGTTTATCATCCATTTATAAATGTATCAATAAAATACCACTTAAATTAGCAGTATCACCACTTGTCACATTATCTTCAACATAATGCGTTGATAGTCGTCGACGCGGCCGAAAGTATAGCAGCACCTGGTGCTTTGATGGTGGTGTGTGTGTGCGTGTGTGTGTGAGTGTGTGTGTGTGTGTGTGTGTGTGTGTGTGTGTGTGTGTTGTAACAAAATTGCCTGGCAGTCTCTCTCCACTTCTTATAAATTTAAACGCTAACAAATACGGTAGGCAGTGGTAGCATAAATTTAACTAAACGTGACCAAAACGGATTTCCGTAGGCGAATCTTTCTGGAGCCATTTAGTGACCTCAATTAAAATAGGGCTTTCGAGAACTATGAACAAAGCTACACTTTATTCGAGAAAAGAGTGTTTCTCTGTATTCTCGGTAACCATGGGTGTAAATATTAAGGATATCCAACCATGGGATCCTGTAAAGCCACAGAGATTACGAGAATCTGATGATTTAGCAAAATCACGAAGTCACGAGATTAGTTAAGTTACGCTTCCTTTTTTTCAGAGTGAGCGAAGTTGTGATTGAAGAAAGATCGTCTGGTGACCGTTCTTACTATTAAACAAGGGGAGGAGTCAGTTAGCCAACGAGCTTGCCAACCAATTGTATTACTGGATGGTGTTTAACTTGAATGTATTTATAAAGAAACTACTAATAAATGCACTTAAACCTTCTTAACCGTCGAACCGTGCTCAGCTGGCTCAGATGACGTGATATAATCAGCTAATCAGCAGACACCAGTAGCCCAGTTACTAAACCGAACACTCAGAATAAAACCGCAATATTTCTAATTAATATTCTAGACCATAGGGGATGCTAATGGAGTTAAGGGTACATGGAACAGCATACATTATCTTCCTGAAGATATAAGCTTTAAAATAACACCAAACTCGGCATAGTTTAATGAATTGCCATGTTCAACATCTAGTTTCAGGCAGGGTGACGCATTCCTACACTGGAGAGCGCTCCAAACCAGAAAGCTCTACGATACGGTCTATTCATTTGTATAGAAAGTGAAAATTACAATCGAGACCAAACATAAGTACACGTAAGCGACCTGATAGTTCCTAATACTTAAAATAATGATCACGAATACATATATGTATTAGTGAATTGGGGTATTATCTACCAAGCCGCAAAGGGGATTGTACATAAAACTCAGCGTAAATTACATTACATAAATGGGAGGGGGAGACCTATATTTACAGAGCGGTAAAAGGTGCAAGAACATGACTCCAGACCCGGGTACAGCCTATGACTCCTGATGACAGATCAAACCGGAGTTCCTGTCCAGACCAAAGACTCTCAATGGGCTTTTCTTTGGTCCACGCTACCTACTTTGTCCAGGAAACTAGAAGTGTTGAGTCTAATGATAATTATAACAATTATCATTTACAATTCTGAATAAACGGGGGGGGGGGGGGGGGGGGGGGCCGGGTACTACTGTCATGTTAAGGTTAAGATTAAGTATATACTGCCCTGAGGTTTATATATTCACAGGTCTCCTTAGTGAGGGATAATTGTCTGCAGCAACCACGAAGGTTGAGTCCATGAAGTCCATATAACTATCGATATTATTTACGAAGTTCCACTTCGACGAAGCCTGTGGAAAGCTCAATATTCATTACCGCCAAAGTTTGAACCTTGAGGCTCCTGACTATTAAGTGAAGTACATCGTTATGAAGCACCAGATATACTAAATATCAAATCACGAGAAGAATCGTAAAAGATAAACGTAATACTGTGTACTGCAAAGAACAATAACTTTAGAAAGTACTAGCGAGGTGTGTTTATTCAAAAGTGGCATTAAGGCAAAGGGATTTATACAAACATTTCAATAACCCTCCCAGCCTACACGCAGAACGTGGTGGGGGTCAATGATTATCCTCCAAGAAACATATTCTAGTCTGAACATTAGAACATTGACTCTATTAGGAACGATACGACAGTTAAAATACGACATTGTGGTGATACATATGTGCCTTCTTCCTGATACAGGATCTCAGGAGCGTCCAGCATAGAAACGGAAGGAATCAAGCCAGACACTAGCAAGTAACTGATCAACTATCGAATGTACAACCAGTCTGTGGCCGAGAGGAGTCCTGAGAAGAGCATCATACACCAGGGTGAAGTGTGTGTCACTGACCAGGCAGACAGATACACTGAATTCCCTGCATATGACGAAACTGCAGTGACCCTTCTGAGTCCTTCCATTCCACTTTTCGTATCTTCTGCTAGTCCTATTTGTTGTATGAATTGTGGTGTTGTTTGTGTTGTTGGTTGAATTGAGTTATTAAATATTGACATCTAGTGACCTGAACCCTGTTGAAGAAACCGCTTTGAGTGAATGCCATGTTGAAAGGTTGTATTTCTGGAGTCCCGAGGGGTCATCTTGAGTGACAGTTGATTAAAACTAAGATATATATTTGATACCATTGTGGGAATTCTTAAGCCAACCCCACAAGTTTGTCACCTGTGTGTGTGTGTGTGTGTGTGTGTGTGTGTGTGTGTGTATGTGTGTATATGTGTTTTTGTATGTATGTGTGTGTATGTGTGTATGTATGTATGTATGTGTGTGTATGTGTGTGTGTGTGTGTGTGTGTGTCTGTGTGTGTAGGGGTGGGGGGAAAGGCTCAACCGCTTCACCGGCATTAGGTTGGACGTAAACTTTGGCTTCTCGTTCAGAAAGCGATGACATTGTTTTTCCATTTTTGCGAGAATGCTCATGATAGTCATCAGTGTGTGTGTGTGTGTGTGTGTGTGTGTGTGTGTGTGTGCGTCTGTGTGTGTGTGTGTGTGTGTGTGTGTGTGTGTAAGGAAATGTGTATGTGGTTGTAGTACTGTGTGAATGATATATGTTTGTTTGGATTTTTGTTTTATGTGTGTGTGTGTAGGCAGATAAGTATGTATTTGTCTGTGTGTATGCACGTATGTATGTATTATGTCTGTTTTTATGCATGTATTTGTGTATTATGACTGAGTGTATGCATATAACTATTATTATGTCTGTCTGTGTACATATATGTATGTACTGAGAAAGAAATAGATGTTAATGAGGAAATGTTGGAGGTAGTTTCGGGTTCTTGGGTCATTGATTACCGACACTTGTGACAAAATGAAAGCTAATATATATCGCTCTTCAAAGATTAAATAACTGAATAAATTATGGAGTGGGACAGATAGGACTGCAACAATTAAATGTTAAGAGCAGGCATCTTCCCCATTGCAACATATGGCTGTGAGACCTGGACACTTACTAAACAAGCTGAACATCGCATAAATCGCTTTGACTATACATGTTACAGTTATTGAGTGAGTGCATCACTGCGAGAGTTTGTGTAAATAATGTAAGTATGCATCCAGTTTTGTATAAGTGTGCCTGACTGTTTCATACTATTGTAATATATATTGTTTATGTTCACACCATTCATTTGACAATGTTTTTCTTTCCTATTTGAATGCAATATGCACAATATATGATTGATATACGAAAGATGAGTGATTGGAAGAGTCGAATGTAAAAAGGGACTGCCTGCCCAATTTGAAAATAATTTGACCCTTTGATGAATAATATAAAGACCCTCTGAAAATAATGTTCGTTCATTCCTTCGTTCGTACTCTTTACGGGCGACAAACTCAGGCATAAAACCTTAATCAGAGCGCGCTCATGGCATATGTTTGTAGCCTCCTAGTGATGACACCAACGCATCCACTTCAACATACCAAACTAGGCCAACCCCAGGAAGTTCGAATCTGATGTGATGAGTCATGACCTGCTTACATTCTAATATATATCTCCACAGATATGAAATTCCAGGACATCCCGCTGGTTACATTTCAATATGTGTCTCCACAGATACAAAGTTCCAGGACACCCTGCTGGTTACATTCTAATATGTGTCTCCACAGATGCAAAGTTCCAGGATACCCTGCTGGTTACATTCTAATATGTGTCTCCACAGATACAAAGTTCCAGGACACCCTGCTGGTTAGATTCTAATATGTATCTCCACAGATGCAAAGTTCCAGGACACCCTGCTAGTTACATTCTAATATGTGTCTCCACAGATATGAACTTTTACAACACCTCGCTGGTTACATTTCAATATGTGTTTCCACAGATGTGAATTTCCAGGACACCCAACTGGTTACATTCTAATATGTGTCTCCACAGATGAGAAGTTCCAGTAAATCTCGCTGGTTACATTCTATTATGTGTCTTCATTGATGTGAAGTTTCAGGACACCACGCTGGTTACATTCTTATATGCATCTCCACAGATGTGAAGTTACAGGACATCCCGCTGATTACATTCTAGTATGTGTCTTCTCATCTTGTGTCACGTATTACCAACAACTGTGACACAATGAAAGAAATTAAACGACGACTATCAATTGCTCTTCAAAGACTAAAACAACTGAATAAATTATGGAGTGGGACAGAAAGAACTACAAAAATTAGATTTTTAAGAGCATGCATCTAACCCATTGCAACATACGACAGTGAAACCTAGACACTTACTAAACAAGCTGAACAGCGCATAAATGCCGTTAAATATAAATGTTATAGACGAGTTCTAAGAATATCTTGTGTAAAGAAAAGAACAGATGCATCCATACTTCAAGAACTGAATACTGAAGAAGGTTGGCTATTAAAGACGATAAAACAAAGAAAATTGAATTATTTTGGTCACTTGAAACGTCACGAAAGTTTGGAGAGAACAATAATGGAGGGGTATATGCCTGGGAAGAGAGGAAGAGGAATGCCAAAGAGAAGATGGGTGCAGGATGTGTCGGATGATCTCCAGATGGGTGTAGCAGACGCGGGAAATCTTGCTTATGATCGAGAGGTGTTCCGGAAGGTTGTTATGGAAGCGAGGTTCTGCAAAGGACATGCTACTGAAAAAAAGTCGCTTAAAATTCGACAGGGTCGACTTCATTGCACCAGGTGGTATTGCACAAAGCACGAACTCCGTAGCTCTAGCGACGACCCACAGGAGTCTCCGAAAGATTTAAACCGTGAATCGAAGGACGCGGCTTGGAATTAAACCCACAACCTTCGGAGCCGAGTCAAACGGCTTGAACACTTCGCCACGTAGACTCCCGCTGCTACTGAATGAATGAATGAAATGTGACTTCACAGAACTGAAGTTCCAGGACACCTCGCTGTTTATATACTAATATGTGTCTCCACAGAATTGAAGATTTGTGTATATGGTATTAATTATACACGGGAATGGTCGCCGGAGCTACGGAGCACGTGCTCTGCGCTTGACACATCCTTCAGAGGCTAGCGAAGAGAGATTGAGGAGGAGAGGACGAGGAAATTGTGTGAGAAGAAGGCATAGAAATAAGAGGGCATGCACCAGGAGAACAAGACGAAAAGTGGAGAGACTAGCTTTCACCTATGTAAGAGTGGGATACTGGAATCGTCGCAGTGCCACACAGAGAGTCCTGTATTGGAGAGACTAATATATGATTTTGATGTCCTCATGCTCCAGGAGCTAAATACAGACAAATACCATTGCCCTGGGTACGCCAGTTATATAAACCCAACTGGGCAGATGAGACATGGGCAAGGTATGCTGGTGAAGGAAGGAGTGAAGCATGTGGTACTTGACTTGAGCCAGTAGAATCACAGTGCAACAGAGGTCCAGGGTATACAAATGGAGATTGGTGGCTTAAGTTGGAACATTATAAATATACATGCCAATGTGGACTGTTTTGTCAGAAAGGAACACTGGGACTGGGGAACTGGAGGAATTACCAGGTGATAGGCTACGCATGTGTGGAGACTTCAATGCAAGGACCAGAGAATGGGACAGTAGTGGAGAAAACCGACAGGGAATTTCCCTTACGGATGGGACTCCGATGTGGTCTGCATAAATGATGGCAGGCCGACTAGAATGGCAATGAGGCCTGGCGATGCAGACACAGCTATTGACTTGGCACTTGTCTCCCAGTCATCAGTCCTTGAAGTAAAGTGGACTGTTTTGAATGACCATGGGAGTGATCACATGCCATGTTCAGTCTTGATCTCTAAATCCAGGTAAGTTAAGGCTCGGAGAGCGCGCAAGACCTTCCGGTATGAGTGGACCGACAGCCTACTTGGACGCCTCAGACAAGGGGCATGCAACAGGACTGTCAAAACTCTTATTTTGCAGCCCCCCTTGGTGGACCCCAGAAGTAGACCATGCTTGGAAAGCAAAGAGATCTGCAGTGAAGCAGCTAAGGAAAGTGTGACAGACACCCCGAAGCTCACGAGAGGAAGTGGACTCAGCGGAAAATGTCAAGAAAGACAAGGTGGAGGTTTTCAAGCGCTGTGCTGCAGAGGCCAAAAAGACAAAATGGGAATGTTTCATGAAAGAGATTGGAGGTGATAAAACACTGCGAAAATTCTGGAAACTGCAAAGACAAATACAAAGAAAAGATCAGCCTATGACAGTGTGAATAATTTATAGAGATGATGGTGTGCACGTGACAACAGACAAAGAAAAAGGGCAGGCGTTTCTCCAGAGATTTTAGAGCAGACCTATCATGATGATGCTGACCACAGGGATGCAGTTAGAGAGGAGTTATCTGGCACCATAAAGAATATGCATTAAGAAGACAGCATACGGGTTGAAGACGTTAAACATATTTTGAAAACGGCAAAAGACACGGCACCAGGGCCTGATGGTGTCAGGTATGGCCACATGAAGGCGTTGAGCGATGTAGACCTGAAGGAGATGACTGCCTGCTTTAATCAGAGCATTAAGACAGCATCAGTACCGTAGGATTGGGTACACAGCTATCTCATCCATCTCCCAAAACCATTCACGCATCATTCAAAGCCTAGCGGCTATATGATCATCACACTTCAAAATACATTTGGAAAGAGTTTAAAGAAGATAGTCGCTGCCAAGCTGCAAGAGTTTTTGGAAAGGGGGAAACTTCTTCCAAGAGGCATGGGCTAGGAAAAGATACCTGGTCAAATGCAGCCACTTTTGCCTTTGACGTTTATGAGGTGTTCCAGAGTAGACAGGAAACGATGGCGGCAGCGCTTGATCTCGAGGATGCGTACAATAGAGTTCGATATGATGTTTTCATGACCGCACTGATGGAAAAGGGGGTCAATCCCTGGTTTGTGAACTGGATAGCGACCGTCTTGCATTCTCGTCGGGTTCCTCTCCGTCTGAGGGTTTGGACCTCAGAGTCACATATTTTAACCCCGGGACTGCCACAGGGATCCGCAATCTCACCGGTGCTCTTTAACGTGTATACGAGCAAGATTGCAAAGCTAGAAGCACCAGGGGTTGGAAGGATACTAACATTTGCAGATGATATTCTTGCAAATAGTTGGAGGAGAGATAAGGAGCAACCAGCCCAGGAGTTACAGGCGACAGTAGACAGAGTGATTGACTGGTGCACTGAAATGAATGCTGTCATCCACCCGGAAAAGGCAGCTGTTTTGTGGTGCTCTCTGGACAACAGGGTTGCGAGAGCTGATGTCCCAAGCCTCACTATAGATGGTAGAAGCGTTAACAGAGAGAACAAACTGAAGTATCTGGGAATCACATTTGACAGGAGCCTGTTCTTCAAGGACTATGTGGAGCCGGTTGTGACAAGATCTCAAAAGGGACTCAATGCACATAAAACCATGGCTGCAAAGGACATAGAGCAGAGAATGCTTTTCACACTATACCAGCACTTGATCCTCTCAGTAATTGATTATGGACTAGGACTGCTCACTGTCTCAAAGATTCAGCTGGTGAGATTGAAGCGCATACAGAACGAGGCTATGCGGGTCCTTCTGGGATGCACCAGAGACACCCCAGTGGTGTGTATGCGGTACATCCTTGGTTTGCCGACTGTTGCTGGTAGGCTCAAGGTGATGCAGGCGAAGGCATACCTCAGAGTAGCTGCTGACACAGATCACCCGTTGCATGAGGCGCTGGACGCAGTTAAGGGTCAGCGACTGATGAGAAGGAAATCATGGATGGCTCAGGCGAAGGATACGATCAGACGGGTCTGCATCTTGGAGAACATTAGGCGAGGAGAGAAGTGGGCCAGAGTGCCAGCGAAGCAGCCAGACTTGTTCAGAGTTATAATCACATTGTGCAGGGAGTGGCCAGCAGGGGCCACGGAAGTGGAAATCCAGCAACTAATTCAGGATAATGCTCGCCCGGGTGATGTGATTATCTACAAAGATGATTTGGTGTTGAGAGGTAGGAGAGGTGCCTGGGGGTTCATAGCAAAAGCTAATGGTCGACGTTTGGTGCAGGAGATCCTGGCATATGATACCACAACATCTAGCTTAAGAATGGAGGTGGAGGCGGTCAGTGCAGCTTTCCACTGGATGGATAATACGCTACACACAAACACACACACACACACACTCACACACACACATCGTGAATGTAACTGACTCAGAAAGCATGCTGAGTATGAGTGAGGTCAGGCAAGCTTCGTGCAGAGTGGCTTGATTCGCTTTGGAAGTCACGGGTGGCAAGCATCGTCTGGATCTTTTCTCAGGGGCATGCCGGTGTGCTGGGAAATAAACAGGCGGGCAGATTGGCTGGCTCTGCAAAACTTGGTGGAGTATTGATGCATGATAAGGCAGACGTGGTTGCGGCCTTGTGGGAGCACGTGTACACCTCGGAGGAGCAAATGGATCACCATGGTCTGGCAAGAATGCGACAGCGAGGAGTGACGAGGGGATCTGGCCGACGCTCGACGCTCAGAGGAAAGATGAGACGGGCATATAATCAGATTGTTACTGGTACTATTGGTATTGGAACTCTTACCTGGCTGCTGAGGATGGGGACGGAGCGCTTATGGAAATGCCCCGAATGCTGTGATGTCGGTTCCTAAATCAATTAATCAATCAATCAATCAATCCATAGATGTGAATTTTCAGGACACACCGCTGGTTACATTCTAATATGTATCTCCACAGATGTGAAGTTCCAGGACACCCGGCTGGTTACATTCTAATATGTATCTCCACAGATGTGAACTTCTTCGACACCCCGATGGTTACATTTCAATATATCTCTCCACAGATACGAATTTCCAGGACAACCTGCTGGTTACATTCTTATACGTTTCTCCACAGATGTAAAATTCCAGGACAACCTGCTGGTTACATTTTAATGTGTCTCCACAGATGTGATGTTCCAGGACACCCAACTGGTTACATTCTAAAATGTGTCTCCACAGATGTGAACTTAAAGTACACCCCGCTGGTTACATTCTATTATGTGTCTCAGCATTATGTATTTGTCACATTATGTATTTGTCACATTATGTGTCTCAGCATTATGTATGTGTCACATTATGTGTCTACGCTGATGACTTGGTTCTATGGAGCACAAATGAACATGCATCATTGGACACCAGATTGCTACAAAGAGCTGTAGATACGTTTGATGCCCGACAAATAGATGGTGTGTCAGCATAAACACTGACAAGTGCAACACCACTCTATTTGCCTTCTCTCCTAAACAAAAGGCAGGGATCATCCAGATAAATGGAACACCCCTAAGAGAAGATAAAAACCAACATACCTTTGAGTAACATTTGATGGTAGGCTGACACGGAGAAAGCACATCAACAAAGAAGTAGCAAAAGCCAGAAGAAAATAGCTATCCTGAGAAAGCTAAGTGGAACCACATGGGGAGCCAGTGGGAAAATACTTAGCAATGTTTATCAACAGAGCATACGACCACACCTGGAATACAGTTCAACTGGGTGGTGTTCAGCATCAAAAACCACACTACAAGAGCTGGACAAGGTGCAAAATCAAGCACTTAGTATCACCACAGGAGGTATGAGATCAACCCCTAAAGTGGAAATGGAGAAAGTGGGTAGGGCACAAGCAGTGAGAGAGCCCAGACATACGAAAACGCTAATACAAGCAGAAAAGTTCCTCAGCTTGCCAGGCCACCCTATGAAGAACAGATTTGAAAACCTAGCTATGGGGCGGTTGAAAAGAAATAGTTTTATCCACCAGGCCAAACGACTCTGCAGAGAAACCACCGATCTGTCCAAAGTTGGTATCCCCCTAACACTATTCCAGAACGAACTCCATGGAAAGATGAACATAGACTATCATTACAAATCCAGACAAAAGTGAGAGGAATATTTGATAAGGAAGAACAGAACAGTGTGCAGCGCAGAATAGCCACTCTCAGCTTCCTTGATGAAGAATACCCACAGGACCTCTGGATCCGAGTCTACACAGATGGGTCAGCACAAAATGCTGTTGGAAATAGAGGAGCAGGAGTGTACATAGCATGCCCAAATAATACTATGGATACGGCCAGAGTCCCGACAGGAAAGTACTGCCGTAACTATGATGCTGAAATTGAAGCAATCAAGATAGAAACAGAGAAATTACTAAATACCAGCAATGGTACACAACCTGTGGTGCTATTGATAGATACAAAATCAGTACTCGACGCGCTCCTGTCTGGGAAATTGCCAGTTCTAAGGACACTACTTTCTGAACTTAGCAGTCTGCATAAGGTCACCATACAGTGGATACCACCCCACAGTGGAGTACCCAGAAACGACAAAGCTGATCAATTTGCTAAGGAAGGAGCCAAGGAAGAACAGCCTGATGTGGCCGTTACATACCACCAAAAAAAAGAATGATCAAATCGGTCAGAAAGCCACCAAAACCTGCTCAAGATGACTACCACGTTATGGACAGACCAGAACAAGTCATTATTCTGCATCTCAGAACAGGACACAATAGATTACGCAACCACTTGTATATAAACTTCGAGATTGGTGAATCAGCCATGTGCACATGTGGGTTGGCGTCGCAGACTGAAGAGCACATACTCCAAGACTGCCCAAAATATAACATATCTATGCAAACCTTCTGGCCTAGAGAGAAGACAATGGAAGATAAACTCTATGGCCCGCTGAGTGAACTAAAAAAGACAGTTAAAATACAAGAGACAACATTGCAGTTATAGACATATTTCAAGCGAACGAAAGAAGAAAAATTGTCTCAACAGCTGTGAAGTTTCAGGACAACACGATGGTTAACTTCTAATATGTGTTTCCAGAGATGTGATGTTCATGGTCACCCCGCTTGTTACATTCTAATATGTGTCTCCACAGATGTGTGGTTCTAGCACACCTCGGGTTACATTATAATTTGTGACTCCACAGAAGTAAACTTCAAGGACACACCGCTGGTTACATTCTAATATGTGTCTCCACATAAGTGAAGTTCCATGGCACACCGCTGGTTTCTAAGCGTTGAGAGTGTAAGGAAAACTGCGCAACACAATCCCTACAGAGTTAAAACTTTGTTATCGGCTTGGGTGAAAAGTCTCTTCACCAACTTCACTCCCAATAAATGCACAACTTTTATATGACCAGAACGCACGTGCATCAAACGGTAAGGTTAAAACTCACTCTTGCAGATTGCAACCAACCAAATGCATGTTAACACAAAATCTTACCTTGACTGTCCTTAGACACATTCTATAGCAATGTGGTCCAGTAAACAACGTATAGGTCGGAACAAATGGTGTAGGTGGGAACAAAATCCAATCAGGAATTGGGAAACCAATATACTGGGGCTTTGGAATTCGCAAACCACCACCATAACAGTCTTTCATTTCAGCCTGCAGAAGACACCAGTGAGAAGTTCAGCAAACAGAGGGGAAACATAAAAAATGTGAGGATGTTGTCCAGGTACCCTTGCGTCAATTAACAAATCTATAATAGGAGAATCTGATAGTTCTTTTCCCCAAGGCATGCTGGTGTGTGGGAGACAAGCAGGCGCACAAATTGGTTTTGGTGCAGGATAAGGCAGATGTGTTCAGCGAAATGTCGGTATTTGGCTCAGTTAAACAATTCAGCATAGACAGAAAACATGTTTATTAGCTTTACTTTTCAGATAAGTTTGACATTGTCAAACATATTACATGGCATAATGGCATACCAACACACACACACACACACACACACACATACACACATACACACACAGACACAAACGCACATACATACATACATACATACATACATACATACATACATACATACATACATACATACAAACAAACAAACAAACAAACAAACAAACAAACAAGCAAACAAACAAACATACATACATACATACATACATACATACATACATACATACATACATACACACACACATACACACACACATACATACATACATACATACATACATACATACATACATACATACATACATACACAAACAAACAAACAAACAAACATACATATATACATACATACACACAGACAGACAGACAGACAGACAGACAGACAGACAGACAGACAGACAGACAGACAGACATATACATACATACATACATACATACATGTTGTTTGTCCATCAAGAATGATGATGACCAGTCATTTCATCCAGTTGGGTTGAAGGTGTGGAGCCGTGGGTTCTAAGATGGCTGATAAGGCCTATTTTGGCTCGAAATGTTCTTTGACAATGTGGGCAAAGAATGCTTGACGTCTCTGGAGGAGGATTTCCTGCAGTGGTTTTTCTGTCCTGCCTTTTCTTCACAGCTCTTGCAGTCCTGGTTGCCTCACATATGACTGCACCCTTGTGTAATGATGCACGCCACGAATTTCGGTCTCTGGCTGATGAATTCCAAAAGCATTCAGTGAAATTTTCAGAGTGTCTTTACAACGTTTCCTCTGGCCACCTTGGGAGCGTTTACCACAACGCAGTTCGCTGTAAAAAATTCGTTTAGGGAGCCTGTGATCTGTCATGCGAGTCAAGTGACCAGCCCAGCGAATCTGATTCTTCATCAGTAGAGTGTATATACTGGGCATGGATGCTCTTTCTAGGACTTCAGTGTCTGGAATCTTGTCTTGCCATTTAATCTTCAGTAGCTTCCTTAGGCAGACTGTGTGGAAGTGGTTTAATTTCCTAGCGTGTCGCTGATAAACAGTCCAGGTTTCACAAGCATATAGCAGTGTGGATAATACAACTGCTTTGTAGACTTTTAGCTTTGTTTGCAGGCTTATTCCAGTTCTGTCCCATACATTCTTGTACAGTCTGCCAAAAGCTGCACTGGCCTTGGAGATTCTTGCATTCACTTCGTCATCGATTGTGGCAGCTTGTGACACGGTGCTGCCAAGATAGGTGAATTTGTCCACAACACTTAGTCTATGATCATTCACTTTGATATTCGGCACAGTGTGATTATTCCCTGGAGCTGGCTGGTACATAACTACAGTCTTCTCCAAGTTGATATTGAGCCCAAAGTTGGCACAGGCATGTGAGAAAGCTGAAACATTATGTTGCATGTCCGCCTCTGAGTTGCGCTGATTATAGAGCGCAATCATCAGCAAACAGGAGCTCTCTGACGGTGCCGCTGTTAATTTTGGTTTTAGCTTTCAGACTTCTGAGATTGAATAACTTTCCATCCATACGGTAGTTGATGTCTATTCCAATGTCGTCGTTCTCGAAGGCATTCATCAGCATGGCTGAAAACATGAGGCTGAACAGTGTTGGTGCCAGGACACATCCTTGCTTCACTCCATTGGTGACAGGAAAGGGTTCAGACAGTTCACCATTTTCCTGTACTCTTGCCTGCATGCCGTCATGAAATAGCCACACTATTTGGACAAACTTTCGTGGACAGCCATATTTTGCCATAATCTTCCACAGTCTATCTCTGCTGACTGTATCAAAAGCCTTGGTAAGGTCAATGAAAGTGGAGAAAATATGGGACGTTGGATGAAGAATGACTTGCGCGATGACTTGGATTGAAGTGAGGAAGAGTTGCGCAATTCGTCGACCTCACTCTCTCGCCTGAGTCCATATGAGTCCAGTGGCAAGACAAGTCGAGACGATTGGAGACGAATACAGGTGCAGTGGATGACCAGGGCGCTCTACGTGCCTTGCCGTGCTCATTACGTTCCACAACGCTTTGCAAGTAAACGCCGTCTTGCCCGTTGAATCAGGAATGATTTCTTCCGAGCAGTCTGCCGAATCCTGTCTTCACATGCTGGGTAGGCATACCTTAGTTTACCTCTTGGTTTGACACCAAATCGGATACCCATGCCTGGTTTAGCCAGCCTCTCACAGCTGTTGCCCGGGGGGTGGCCGCTGTCGCATGCTGACAGCGACTAGGAGCCACAGGTACGAGATGGGTGTCAGACTTGGACCAGTGGGGGATGGGTCCTGAAAGGACAAGAGAGCCATCCTTACCAAAGGTGTTACCAATGCCTGACACCCCGTACCCCCCACATACATACATACATACATACATACGCACGCACGCACGCACGCACGCACGCACGCACGCATACATACATACATACATACATAAATACATACATACATACACATACATACATACATACATACATACATACATACATACATACATACATACATACATACATACATACATACATACTTACATACATACATACATACATACATACAACATACATACATACATACATACATACATACATACATACATACATACAACATACATACATACATATACACATATATACATACATACATGCATACATACATACTTACATACATACATACATACATACATACATGCATACACCCATACATACATACATACATACATACATACATACATACATACATGCATACATACATACATACACACATACATACATACACACATACATACACACACATACATACATGCATGCATGCACGCCCGCACGCACTCACGCACACACACAGACAGTCAAACAGACAGACAGACAGACAGACAGACAGACAGACAGACAGAAACAATCGCACATACAGACACACACACACACACACACGCAGACACACACACACTCACACGCACACATTGAACAATGTTGACATCAACAGGTCTGCCTCTTTCCTTTACCATTAATATTCTGACTCACACAGTCCAATATTCTGTGATAGGTTTTAATCTCTCCAGTTCCATAATAAGTGCTACACCTCGCTGTTGTTTCTCTCCACCAGAATGGATAATGTTATATTCCTTGGATGTTATAATGCCCGTTCCTCACCATCTGGGCTCACGTAAACCTAAAATATTAATATCCATTCTACTCATTACTCGCTATCCCCACTCAGAGTTCACGCTGTTGTTCTTTAGCAATCAGTAGCTTGCTTCCTTCGAAGTCGGAGAGTGTCTGCCTGCACGGCGAGGCACTACCAGTCTGCACACCAATAAGCCAGACATGGGACAACGGATACTCACGCAAAACTCAGGTCCTGTATGACATTACACTGATGTTGGACAACAGGATACCTTCATCCGATATACAGGACTTCGCGTTGGAGCTCACAGCCAGCGAACATAACCAAGCAAGCAAGCAGTAGCTTGCTCACTGGGGTCACCTGGTCAATATGCATATCCTTAGCAGACCAAACTGCTTCTTCGGAGCATATATAAACACACACACACACACACACACAAACACACACACACACACATACACACACACACACACACACACATATATATATATATATATATATATATATATATATATATATATATATATATATATATATATATATTGACACAAAGTGAATGTTGACTAAGTGACAGATAGAGTGGCTATGGTTGTGTCTAGGGTATGTCCTTGTAAAATGTGATGTTGAACAACAGATTAACCAAGATGCATCACAACCAAACACCAGTCAGTGAACAAGCGTTAATTTGCGCACATAATATTCCTTTAATTCTGAATTAACACAGACACATGTAGCATATAAATCCAGGAACAATAATTCTCTAAGAATATATCTCCATCCCAATGGAACACTTCGAATAACACTGCCTCTCACGGCTACTAAATCTCGTCCCACACGACAGGTATACTAGCCTCTCTCTAGGCCCGACTCAAAGTAACCCACTCTGGGTCTCGAATTCCACTCACTATCCCTGGAACCCACAGTGCGGAGTTATCTTCCGAACTCCGTCACAATTCTTCACTTTCTCAGACCACGACCTTCTCCTGGTCCGGTCTAAACTCAACTCCCTCTCAGCTCGGAGTCCAAACATCAACTGCCCCGTTAATCTTTGTCCCTGTCTTTTAAACCATTCTATCCCCCACATTGCCTCCCACATAACACACAACCTCACTGCTCCAACTGTCTGCCTCACCTTTATTTTAGCCAGCTGACTTCTTCTCAGCTCCCCCTTTCAATTACTGTCTTCTCATTTTCGCCCTCTGGGGAACTTACTATTCGCCCTATTTTATCTTGTGAACTGTTTATATTGTACGGCCACTCACCTTAATGCCAATGACCACAGGCATGTGACACTACCCCACCCTCAAAAGAAAACATCGTTTTCAAATGTTGGGAGACTAAAACTTATTAAATATGTGACCCAGACACATTGCCTGGGTAGCCCTAAGTATGGCTGCACCTTACTCTAGCTACCACACTACATAATACATCAAATGCTCATAGTACACTCCCATATTCCCCACACATCAATACATCCAACTTTCTATCTTGTGTACCAATGCATGAACTAATACATCACATAATAATAATACATCATAGGAAACATCATATATGTGTATCTGCAGGTCTATTAACATCCTCCAAAAAGATACAAGCTATTTGTGTCCCGACCCTGTATCAGGTGGTTCTTTTCTTGCCTCAAACCTCCATCTATTTCTGTCGATGCTGTGTCTACCCTTCATATACCCATGCCTCATGTTTCCTATATCTTTAAAACATCTGTTTGCTAATCCTGGTTCCGTGATGTCGTTAACACTCTTTGGAACTGCCTTAACTTTGCAATCTACACATTGTACCGTTACACTGGAGTCTCTGTTTAGTCTGACCTCTTTATTGAATCCTGGCCAATATACCTGGCATCCTGCTCTATGCTGCTTCCGCCTTACTCCTATGTGCCCTGCACCTGCCCTATCCTGAGCTGTTCTAGTATATCGGTCTCTATGTGTTAACGGTAATACTACTTGCCCACATGCAGTTCCGCCATCTGAAAAGCGGCGAGTGAGAACATTGTTCTTCCTCTCGAAGCACCATCTACCTTTCTTTGACTGCCTATGTTCTACTCTCCTACACCCTTGTGAACATTTGTTCAGAGTAGTATCTTGTCTCTGGGAGCCACTAGCACTATATTTGGGATCCATTCTCATCTGCTCAGCTGTACTATCCTTGTCCTGAGTTCCTGTGTCTACTTCAAGTGCCTCTTCTACCTCAGCTATACTCTCTAATTTAGGTTCTCTTGTGGTAACTACCTCATTACTGCTTACACTATATTTTTGGTCCCAATAAACTACTTCCTCTTCTGTACACTCTTTAACTCCTATAACATTTCCTATGATGAGATCTGCCACTGGTGAGTCTAAAACACATGCTGTCACTCTTCCTGTTATGTATGGTGTTTTTACTGTTATCACGGCTACTGGGTAAAATTCTACTGTCCCATTAAATGTTATGGATCTAATCTTTTTCCCTGTATAATCCGAGGGATGCACTAAACTCTTTCTCACCCCGATGGACGTACATCCGGAATCCCTAATTGTTAACGCTGGCCTATCATTAACAAACCCATGATGCATCTTCAGACTTCCTCCTTCATGGACTGCTGATCCTGCTTTCACTGTATGACCACATATTAAGACTGGCTGACCGTCTTTTTCAAAAAGAAGTTTGCACCCACTACAATCTTCATTGTTCAGCGTCTCAATTACTTGTGCTGCATTTGAGTGCTCTGTTTCTCTCATTCTACATTGATGACTGACATGCCCCTTCCTTCCACATTTGAAACAAGTGATCTCCCTTTTACTGTTGTTTGTTGGTCCATCTGATGGTTGTGCATCACAATCTGCCATTTTGTGTCTCCAGCTCCCACAATTCCAACATCCGGCATAACTATTTGGACGTCTCTGAAAATTCCCCCTTTTGTATGGGTACCGTCCTCCTCTGCCAAAATAGTTGCCACGGGAACCATTGTCTTTAGGTTCTTGTTCCTCATATCTTTGTGTTAAATCTACACTTTTTGATCTTGGTCTAATAACTGGATTCTGGTCCTGTTTCGTATACGCTGCACAGACTATTTCCTCATCAATTTGTCTGCCTATCGACCTATTGGGATGTGCAGTCATGTAATTTTGCCCTAACTGAGACATTGTGTCTATGTCCTTTGGCTTACGTTCTTCGAAGAAAGCTACTAAGTTAGTATTACATGAAGCTAATACTTTGTCTCTTAACACTAAATCTACTAATTTATTAAAATCTTCCCCTACTTCTGCGAGCTCCATCCATTTGTTAAATGTGTTCTTTACTGTGTTAACAAAGTCTGTGAAATCTTGATTTGTCTCTGGCACTAACTGTCTAAACTTTGTTCTATATCCATGTTCAGTTAGTTGGAACTTTGTCAGCAAACGTTGACGTAAGATAGTGTAGTTGTTTCTTTCTTCTACAGGTAAATTGAACATGGTGTCTAGTGCCTTGCCCGTAAGAAATTCGCCAAGTCGCATCCCATACTCTTTCTCTAAAATACCTAACGCTTTGGCTGATGCCTCGAACCTGGCCAAATAATTTTCAAGTTGGTCCCGGTCTGTAAAATATGGCAGTTTTAATCTCTGTGACGACTGCGACGGTCTTCTGCTTTCCTCACTTTGACGTTTCGAAGATAGTTCTAGTTTTCTTAACTCGATTTCAGTTTGCATCTGACACTTGATCTTCTCTTTCTCAATTTCCATTTCAGCTAACTTTACTTCCTGTAGACGTTTGTTTTCCATTTCAGCTAGTTTTACTTGTGTCTCTTCCTGTAGACGCTTGTTTTCTATCTCAGCTAGTTTTACTTGTGTCTCTTCCTGTAGACGCTTGTTTTCTATTTCAGCTACCTTTTCTTCCTGCAGACGTTTTGCCTCGCGTTCATTATGCCTCTCCTCTCTTTCAATCTGTTTGTGTTCTTTTGCTTCGGCATACTCCTGTAACTCTTTACCCTTCAGGCCTATTCGTTCACCTGCTTCAATATATTCCATTAAGTAGGCATCTTGTACTTGTGGACACGTTGCTGGTGAATCAGCCAACTATAAATGTACAGACTCTGCTGTTAGTCTTTGTGTCACTTCCCTAGGTACACCCGCACTCCCTGTGTACGTAAATTCCGTAGTGCTACAATATCACTCTGTACTCACCCAGTCACTCTATAAGCACTAGGTAGTGAGGTGGGAATATCAACTATACTCCCTCGTATATATATATATATATATATATATATATATATATATATATATATATATATATATATATATATATATATATATATATATATATATATATATATATATATATATATCAAATAACTGTAGAACAATTCCTGGAAATAGTTTTAAACATACATATAAATACACAAATTAATGATACACACTAAATGCCAACTATTAAACGCTAGACGCATAGGCCGGTGAAACGCAGACGAATGATTACATAGAAATAAAAACCTCTGACATAAACATGCCCATGAAAGACCATACCGTGCGCATAATATAAACTGACAGATACCATCTATATAGAAGCTGTTTTACATAAGAATTACAACAATACCATATATCCAAAGAAATCAAATACCATATGCAACCGTAAAGAGAAAACATTAAAAAGAACAAATATAAAATGAATAATGTACATATATCTGACGATAGACACTTGGACACCGTGTATAATGTCGAGACGACCCAATGCCACAGCACAAAACAAACTGACTCGTAAGCTGCCTCTCAACAACATACAATATGTACCTAGACAATTTCACCTTTGCGCTGTCTCCCGCATTTCGAGAAACAATGCAAAAATATCCTACTTATTACGAACACTGGACCACATACAAATAATTACGTAACGCACAACAACAATACTTAGGACGATGAGAACAACAGAAGCAAACAAGGGTTGCCCACACCAATGTGATGGTAGAATCTTACAAAAGTCCTTAGTTTGTTTTTAATAGTGTCCGAAAATCGCCTGGAAATGTCTGTCCGTTACTGTTTTGAAATAATTACGACGTTAGATTCCCACAATGAATTAATGTTCTGATGAACTGTCACTTTTTGTTGACGTGATGACACGATTTTCGACTGTCGTAAAAGTTGATGATGATGATAATTATCCCAACGCCTTGTCTCTACACAGTCCGTAACGTTTTTGTAATCCTTCCTGTAGAGTTGGCCTGTGATTGCATAATGTATGTGAACGCCAGAAATATTGGGTTTTCGGTGCGTTTTGGGGAGCCGAAAATACCTTTAAAATCAATGAATGTTTATCTGCGTAGTCACTGTCGCTTTGAAGTGATGGTATGGTTTCACTGTTGCTGACCAGGTTAAACCAACGAATGGCAGAAAATGATCACGCGCTTTAAATCCTTTTTGCAAGTCTTTTTTGGTGAAGAAATGCGCTCATACTTGCGAAGACGGCACCTGAATTACTGTTGTGGTTTGTTTCGCGATGATAACACACACACAAAGACGTTAAACGTAAATCCTCGTTTCAGTAGAAAAACAACGTGTTTATCTCGTTCTACTCTGGACAATTTTTCAGTAACTTTACATTGTCCACGGCCTTGAACCCGCCGGTCATCTCTGTTTCTCTTTATCACAATAATCCGTGCAGAAACTTTTACTTTTCTGTGGAGCAACGATTGTCACCTTTGTGTGTTCCCCACACTTTACACCTATAACTCCCCTCCTCCTGGCGAATTTTTAACCATGAATTAGCCTCGTAACTCCCCTGGCGCCCCTTTCCGTCTTATTATCTGTACCGAACTCTGAAGACGCCGTACACACACACACTCGCTGTCCACAAGTTCACCTGACCTTCACCTTTGGCGCCTGTCTATTTTTCGTGGACAACCTGTCCTAAACAGCGCCGACATTTTTGTCAACCCGTCTTTTTCGCCTGCTGTCCGCCAGACGATTCTCTCCGCAGCGCACTCCTGTCCGTGTACTGTGCGTAACCCCCCACTGTCCCCTTTCCCTCTCAGGGTGGGCAATGGTTTTACCTGTGGTGGCTTTCTCGTGAACTCTCCGCTAGCCAATTCCCGCACAGGAGAAACAAAAGTGTTTATATCGTGGACAGTCTTTCCTCGTCTACTCTCCCTACTCCGAGTGAGAAATGATATTTTTACCTGGTTTCTCGTGGACTCTGTATTAATTCTCCGACACTTTTGAAATGCTTTGTCTGCTGAAAATGGTGTTTATTCTTGACAGGAGAGCCCTCATCATTGTTGTTGTAATTGGGCATCCGACTAATGTCACTGATGTTAGTATTCTTTCTAATCGACTAGTTCACAGATAAACGGAATGACAACAATGTCTATATTGTTCTTGATCGGACGAAGCCTCCAGAAATCTTCTCTGACACAAAGTGAATGTTGACTAAGTGACAGATAGAGTGGCTATGGTTGTGTCTAGGGTATGTCCTTGTAACAATGTGATGTTGAACAACAGATTAACCAAGATGCATCACAACCAAACACCAGTCAGTGAACAAGCGTTAATTTGCGCACATAATATTCCTTTAATTATGAATTAACACAGACACATGTAGCATATAAATCCAGGAACAATAATTCTCTAAGAATATATCTCCATCCCCAATGGAACACTTCGAATAACACTGCCTGTTACGGCTACTAAAATCTCGTCCCACACGACAGGTATACTAGCCTCTCTCTAGGCCCGACTCAAAATAACCCACTCTGGGTCTCGAATTAAACTCACTATCCCTGGAACCCACAGTGCGGAGTTATCATCCGAACTCTGTCACCATTCTTCACTGTCTCAGACCACGACCTTCTCCTGGTCCGGTCTAAACTCAACTCCCTCTCAGCTCGGAGTCCAAACATCAACTGCCCCGTTAATCTTTGTCCCTGTCTTTTAAACCATTCTATCCCCCACATTGCCTCCCACATAACACACAACCTCACTGCTCCAACTGTCTGCCTCATCTTTATTTTAGCCAGCTGACTTCTTCTCACCTCCCCCTTTCAATTACTGTCTTCTCATTTTCGCCCTCTGGGGAACTTACTATCCGCCCTATTTTATCTCGTGAACTGTTTATATTGTACGGCCACTCACCTTAATGCCAATGACCACAGGCATGTGACATATATATATATATATATATATATATATATATATATATATATATATATATATATATATATATATATATATATATATATATATATATATATTATATATATATATATATACACAAACAACCACACAGTAGGCCTCTTTCACTCCTGAAGGTCTATAGAGTTGTGCCGCTGGGAGGTACCTGGCAGCACTGCTGGTGACTGTATAGCCCAATGCGAGAGTAACGATCTCTGTCACAGTTGCCGCATCTGTAAGACGAGGCAGGTCCCGCAGTAAGTGGCTTCGTTTTAAGCCTGTGCCGCCTATCCTCAGTTTGTTGGATCAGATTGCGCTCAAAGAGCACCAGTTCGTTTCGTACATCTCTTCTCCAGGAACATGTGACTGTTGCAACTCTTTCCCACATGTCTGGATCTATGCCAAGGGTTTTCATATCTTGTTTACACATCCCTATATCGCATTCGGGTTCTTCAGGTCGGCCTCTTTCCTGTGGCTAGTTCTCCGTAAAGGAGGTCTTTGGGAATACGTTCATCCTCCATTCGAGATACGTGACTCAGCCACCGGAGGCGTCTCTGCTTGAGGGAGTGTGTGCACTGTGGTAATATCTGTTCTTTCAAGCACATGTTTGTTGTTATGTGGTCTTTCCAGATATGCCCAGGATACATCTCAGACATCTCATATGGAAGGAATTCAACGTTCTTTCCTGCCTTGAGTACAGGGTCCAGGATTCAGTCCCATAGAGTAGTGTACTAACAACACAAGCTTTATTTACTTGAACTTGTGTACGCTCTGTTAGTCTATTATTCTCCCAAACACTTTTAGCTAGCCTGGAAAATGTTGTGGCTGCCTTTCCAATGCGTCTGTCGATTTCTGTCTCTAATGAAAGATTATCTGATATTCAATCAATCGATCATGTGCCATACCGGAAAGCGTGGGCGGTCATGACTCGCCATTTCACTCGATCACCAGTATCGTGAATCAGCTCAGTGTTTCTGTCTCGTCCAACCATGTGGCTAGGCCATCCAGGTATTTTCCTCTCGGTCTTCCTCTTGGTCTGTTCCCTTCGATCTTGCCAGTTGTCACTAAGTTCTCCAATCCATTTCTTCTCATAAAATGTCCAAAAAATCGACCACAAATACACAAATTCGTGGACGACCTTCAATTCGTAATTAGAAATTTTGATTGACGGAGGCGCACCAGCATCTTGTTCCATCACGTGTGTTTTATTTAGGCTAATGGTGAGCCCAAAGTCTTTGCAGGCGGCTGCAAAACGATCTATGAGCCGTTGGAGATCTTCTGCTGAATGAGTAGTCAGTGCTGCATGATCTGCAAAAAGTTATCTTATGCATCTTGATCTTATTTTGGTCTTTGCCTTGAGTCTTGATGGGTTAAAAAGTTTGCCATCAGATCTTGTGTGGAGGTATATGCCTTCAGTGGCAGTCGCAAATGCCTGCCTTAAGAGAACAGCGAAGAAGATACCAAAGAGTGTAGGAGCAAGCACGCAGCCCTGCTTTACTCCGCTGCTGATACTGAATGACTGGGATGTTGAGCCGTCAAAGAAAATGGTTCCCTGCATGTTTTCGTGAAATGATTTCACGAGACTAAGAAGGGTGGGTGGACATCCTGTATTTTCAAGGACCTTAAAAAGGCCGCTCTGCTCACAAGGTCAAATGCTTTTCTGAGGTCGGTGAAGGCAATATACAATGGCTTCCTCTGTTCTCTGCCTTCTCTTGGACCTGCTGGAGTGAGAAAATTACATCGATGGTGTACCTGTTGGGTCTAAATCCGCACTGTGATTCGGGGTAGATTCCTTCAGCAAGAATGTGTAACCTTTCAAGGATTACTCTGGCAAAAATCTTGCCTGTATTGCTGAGTATGCAAATGCCGCGATAGTTGTTGCAGTCGCTTCTGTCGCCTTTGTTTTTATAAAGGGTAAAAATGTTTGCGCCTTTCATATCTTGTGTGTGGGACGCAAAGGTGTTTCCAAGGCACCAGGGCCGGGTTATATACTGGCCAAGACCTATTGACGTGTCCACGTCGAGCGTCCTGGGCAACAGGTCCTTTCGGGGTCCTGGCTGAAGTCAATAGGATCGCCGATTCCTCCGAAGTCGGAGAGTGTCTGCCTGTATGGCGAGGAACCACCAGTCTGCACACCAATAAGCCAGACATGGGACAACGGATACTCACGCAAAACTCAGGTCCTGTATGACATCACACTGATGTTGGACAACAGGATGCCTTCATCCGACATACAGGACTTCGCGTTGGAGCTCAAGCCAACGAACACAAGCAAGCATATCTTGTGTTACTGATTTTTCTTTCCAGCAGATCTGAAATATTGCATACAGTTCTGGGATGCTGGTTTCTTTGCTACATTTTAAAATTGCAGGTGGAATACTATCTTTTCCAGGTGCCTTGCCGGATTTGAGATAGTCTAGTGCTTCGCTGATTTCTGTGAGGCATGGTTCGTTATCCAGGGCATGCATGGTGGACTGTTGATCGATGGCTTCTAGAGCTTCTTCACTGACAGTTTTCTCCACTGAGTAAAGCTCTGAGTAGTGTTCTACCCATCGATCCATTTGTTTCGCTCTATCTTTTATGATTACCCCCTCTGTTGATCTTAAAGGGGCCATCTTATTTTTTGAAGTACCGACAGCTTGCTTGATGCCCTCGTACCCTTTCGTGCCCTTAGTGAGGGTGATTGTAGTTTGGGGATGTGTGGATGGGTAGGAGATGTGTGAGGAGATGTGTGTGTGGGTGATGGATGTGTCTTTGTGATGTGTGTGTGTGGTGTTGTGTGGGAGGGGAGCTGGGAGTGGATAAAGGATGTGTGTGGGTGGGTGGGGGTGTGATTGGGTGTGCGGGTGGGTGAAGGATGTGTGTGAGGGTGGGGGATGTGTGTTTAAGTGGGTGGTTGGGGTGTGTCAGATATGACTGAGCTACCGTATAACAGTAGACGGTACTACCTGGTTTCTGTTAGCGCCGAACGTTGGGCGGCGCTTACCAAACCCGACACCCCACATTGTGCCAACGGCTTCGGGCGGAAGAGCGCAATTCGGGAGGGTACAAGCCTTACCCTGGTGCGAGGAAATGCAAGCTAAAGACAAAATTGTCATGGCAGGGCAGACCAGGCCCTAAGCCTTGGTTTGCGACTGGTCTAGGATCGAAGCTCCTGACAGGCGGACAGTTAGAGCATTGCTTTGCTCATCCGGCAGCTTCTGCAGCTTGTCTTGTTCCAGATGTAGGGGTGTTACCTTTCCTCTGGAGTGAACTAGGCAGGCCGAGAGAGGGATCATGCTGCATGGGCAACACATGATCTCTATATTTTAGCCCAGGCTTTGTGCTATGGAGAGGCAATAACTCCATCCCTGGTCTTAACTGGTCTCGGAATCAAAGCGAGAGGCAACTGTTACGGGTTATAAGTCCTTGTCAGTTGGCGTAGACATGGGGCGCCACGCGTTGCCTCTGACGGTGGGAGACACCTATAGGTGTCACTGATCATCTACCGCCCGCCTCAAGCTGGGCATCCCCCAGCCAATTGGGTGCTGATCCGCCACAGCCTGCCTGCTTCAATGGGTGCTTGGGGCTAGGACAAAATCTGAATCGCAGGCTGGAAAACCAATGCACCAGGTACAAACAAAAATAAAAATAGAAACCTCAAGCTACGGCTTGCAACCTGGAACGTGAGAACCATGTGTCCAGGATTTTCCACTGACTTGACCAATATTGACGATGTGAGAAAAACGGCTGTGATTGATGCCGAACTCAATCGTCTTAACATTGATATTGCTGGCCTGCAGGAGACTCGCCTCGCTGAGGAAGGGTCACTCAGGGAAAACAACTACACCTTTTTCTGGAAGGGTAGAGGGCAGGCAGAAAAATGGCAACACTGTGTGGGATTTGCAGTGAAGAATTCGCTACTGGGAATGATTGAAATTTCAGTAGGAGGAAATGAAAGACTATTATCCCCGCGCTTGGCAACCTCTTGTGGGTTTGCCACCATTATTACTGCATATGCACCGACACTCGATTCCTCTGATGATGTGAAGGATTTGTTCTATGAGGAGTTAGACTCCGTGATCAAGGCAGTTCCAAAATCTGACTACATTTATATGCTCGGTGATTTCAATGCTCGTGTGGGCAAGGACTCGAGTTCATGGCCAGTGTCCCTTGGAAAATACAACATCGGTCGCATGAATGAAAATGGGCAAAGGCTGCTGGAGCATTGCACCAGTAATGACCTATGTATTACAAACTCTTTTTTTAAACAAAAGAGATGCATAAGGTCACATGGAAACATCCAAGATCCGGCCATTGGCACCAGCTGGACTTCATCATCACACAGAGACAACATCTGAACCATATATCATTGACTCGTAGTTACCACAGTGCTGACTGTGATACAGATCATTCTTTGGTTGTTGCAAGAGTTAGACTGAGACCAAAGAGAATCTACACAGCTAAACACAAATCTAGCCCCAGGATTAATATTATTAACACTCATGATCCTAAAAGTGCTTTCAGTTTCAACAGCAACTTGAAGACGCTTTCACTGATACACCAGAAAATTGTACAGTAAATGAAAAGTGGGGTCAAATTAAGGAAACTCTTTATAAAACTGCCGTAGGGGTTTACGGCACTGTGGATCATAAGAGGCAGGACTGGTTTGCGGCCAACAGCGAGACTCTGCAGCCCTTGATTGATAAGAAGAAGAAAGCTCTCTTAAGAAACAAGGAAAGACCAACGCGTAACACTCTGAGTGAGCTAAGGCAAGCTAGGAAGGATGTGCAAAAGGCTGCCAGGCAGTGTGCAAATGATTATTGGATCAAGTTATGTGAGTCCATTCAAATCGCAAGTGATAAGGGAGACATAAGAAGCATGTATGAAGGAATAAAGAAAGCCTGTGGTCCAGTGATCAAAAGAAGTGCACCATTGAAAACCTTGACTGGAGAAATCATCACTGATAAGAAACAGCAGATGGACAGATGGGTAGAGCACTATTTGGAGCTTTACTCAAGTGAGACCAAACTAGCGGATGATGCCCTCAACGCCATAGAGGCTCTACCAACTCTTGACCACCTGGACACACTTCCCACCATAACAGAAGTTAAGTGTGCTATAAATGAACTTGCATCTGGCAAGGCTCCAGGTAAGGATGGGATTCCAATAGAGGTTATCAGGAGTGGGCAAGACACACTCACTATACAGATCCACCAGCTAATAGAGCTATGCTGGCGTAGAAGGACAAGTCCCACAGGATTTCAAAGATTCAAGCATCATAACACTGTACAAGAACAAGGGCGATCGGAGCGACTGCAACAACTATAGGGGTATCTCACTTCTGTGTATTGTTGGAAAAGTATTTGCCAGAATTGTTCTGCGCAGACTTCAAGTCCTAGGAGATCAAGTCTACCCCGAATCACAGTGTGGCTTTCGACAGAACCGGTCTACCACTGATATGATATTCTCATTGCGACAAATGCAAGAAAAATGCCGTGAACAGAATCAACCACTGTTTATTGCCTTCATCGACCTCACAAAGGCATTTGATTTGGTCAGTCGTGAGGGTCTGTTCAAGGCACTAAAGAAGATTGGCTGCCCACCAACTCTTCTGTCCATTGTGGAATCGTTCCACACAGGCATGAAGGGTATAATCAAGTTTGATGGTGCAACTTCTGAAGAATTTGAAATCAAGAGTGGAGTTAAGCAAGGTTGTGTACTAGCTCCCACCCTCTTTGAAATATACTTTTCACTTCTACTGAAATATGCATTTCGTGATCAGGATGGTGGTATATACATTCACTCACTCTCAGATGGCGGCCTCTACAATGCTCAGAGATTGACGGCTAAGACCAAAATTAGGAGGGTACTGATCAGAGAGTTGCTTTTTGCAGATGATGCTGCAGTTACGACCCACTCTGAGGAAGAATTGCAATGTCTACTATCTGCATTCTCCAATGCTTGTTCTGAATTTGGTTTAACAATTAGCAAAAAGAAGACACAGATTATGTCACAAGGTGCACATGGGGTACCATCAATCTTTATTGACGACGCCGAACTAGAGATAGTAGACCATTTACATATCTAGGATCAGTGGTAAATAGCAAATTATCCCTAGATCAGGAAATCAACATCCGGATTGGTAAGGCAGCAACAACAATGAACAGGTTAAGAAAAAGAGTCTGGGAGAACAGGAAGCTTACTGCCAAAACAAAAGTCCTTGTCTATCAAGCCTGTGTCCTTAGTACTCTTCTCTATGGCAGTGAAACCTGGACAACTTACTCACACCAAGAGAACAATTTAAACAGCTTTCATATGCGGTGTCTGCGAAGAATTCTTGGTATTAAGTGGCAAGACAAAATCACAAATACTGAAGTATTGGAAAGATCAGGTTGTGTGACAGTTTATTCCATGCTCAGTCTTCGTAGACTTAGATGGATAGGACATCTTAGGAGGATGGATGATGGTAGAATACCAAAGGATATGTTTTTTGGTGAATTACAGATGGGTAAGAGATCTCAGGGTCGGCCTCTACTACGATACAAAGATGTGTGTAAGCGGGACATGATTGATACAGGCATTGATAATGCACATTGGGAGCAAGTCGCCGCTGAACGTGTTGCATGGAGGGCAAATATCAGAAATTGAATAAAGTCAAAGGAGAAAATTATTGCAGAAAAGTCACACACCAAGCGTTTGAGACGTAAGATGGTGCATGATGGTGGAAATGACCACGTGTTCACATGCACCCACTGTGAACGGACATTTACAGCGCAAATTGGCCTTATCAGTCACACTCGCTACCGCCATAGTTAAAAGTTATTATGCCTTTTTAGAGCACAAACATTCGTCTGTCAAGACGGCAAGGTGCCAATGGGGTGTGTGAGTGTGGGTGGGTAGATAGGAGATGTATATGTTGATGAGTGGGTGAGGAATGTGTGAGGGGATGAGTGTATGGGTTGGGGATGTGTTTGTGTGGGTTGTGCGTGAATGGGAGGTTTGTGTTTGTGAATGGGGGATGTGTTGGTGGGTGGGATGTATGTGAGGGATGTGTGTATGGGTGGGGAGATTGTGCGTGGGTGGTGATGCGTGTGTATATGGGTAGGGGTGTGTGGTTAAGGGATGTGTGGCTGGGGGATGGGTGGGTGGAGGATGTGTGGTTGGGTAGAGGATGTGTGGTTGGGTGAGTGTATATGATTAAGGGTGTGTTGTTAAGGGATGTTTGGTTGGGGGACAGGTGGGTAGAGGATGTGTGGGTGGGTAGAGGATATGAGGGTGGGTGAGTGTGTGTAGGTTAGGAGATGGTGGGGGATGTTTGTAGGGGTGGGTTCGGGATCAGTGAGTGGGCTGGGGGGAGATGGGAGATTATGTGGGTGGGTTCGGAATTTGTGTGTGGATAGGTGCGGGATATGCGAGTTGACGGGGAGATGTGTGTGTGCGTGGTGATGTGTGGCTGAGGAATGTGTGTTTGGCTGGGTGGTTGGAGGTGTGTGGGTGGAGGAGGATATGTGGGTGAGTGATTGTTGGTGGGTAATGGGACTGGTAGAGGATATGTGAGTGGGTGGGGAGATGTGTGTAGGTGGATGGATGTGTGTGGGTGGGGGAATGTATGTGTGCTTGTGGTGTGGGGAATGGGATGTGTGGTGGGTGAGAGGTGTGTGTGGGTGGGGAGATGTGTAGGTGTAGGGATGTGGTGAATGGGTGGGGGCATGTATGTGTGTGTGGGTTATGTGTGTGGTTGGGTGAAGGATTTGGAGTGAATGGAGATGTGTGGGTGGGTGGTGGATGTGTCACATAACATAGTAATATGCATTGTTTGTGTTTACAAAATTCATGTGACAATACTTTTTCTATGCACTGTTGATGAAAGAAAGATGAGTGATTGGAAGTGTCGAATGTAAGACGGGCCTGCGTGCCCAGTTTGTTACCCTTTGAAAATAAAGTCTGTTCGTTCGTTCGTATAAAGTATGTTCGTACATTCCTCTTATATTTCCAGTGTCTGCACAAATTTGAGTTTGAGCAGAGAGCTGTAGCCAGTACCTGTTCGCACATCTTCTTGCCATCTGTTGTACTCTATTTCTGGCCGTTCGCAATGCCTGCAGTGTTTTCTCTGAAGGTGATGTTTTATACATTGAGAATGCATGTCTCCTTATCTCCAGGACTGGGAGCATCTCTTCAGAGTGTGCTTAAGCCAGTCAGTTGACTTAGTTTGTTTCTTGCCACATGTTGCTAGTGCTGTATTGTAGATGGTGTCGTGAAAATGACACCATCTCTCGGTGGCATTTCCGTTTGTGGGGCCAGGCAGAGTATCTGCTAGAGCTTGCGTGAATTTGTTGACCTTCTCTTTATTTTGGGTGCCGCTGGTATCAATGCGTGGTCTTCCTTTTGTTCTTCATCTGTAGATTCTCTTGGGCTTTATATTCACCTTGCTGGAGACGAGTGAATGGTCGATGTCGCAGTCGGCACTATGATAGCTGTGAGTCAGTCGTACATTGCGGAGATTGCTGCGTTTAGTGAGCACCAGGTTGAGTTGGTGCCAGTTCTTTGGTCTGGGCTGCCTCCATGACACCTTGTGTTGAGGTTTCGTGTCAGAGAAGATGTTGGTCAGGTACAAATTATGGTGGCCGCAGAATTCCAAAAGATGTTGTCCATTGTCATTGATCTTATCAACGCCAAACTGTCATAGACATGAAGGCCAAGTTTTGAGATCGGAGCCAACCCTGGCATTGAAATCACCCAGGATAACAATATGTTGTTTCTCTGGTGTTTCACTGACTTCTTTGCTAAGGTCGTCATAAAACTTGTTTTTAGATTCTGATGCTGCAGTTAGTGTTGGGGCGTAAACGCTTATAATACTAACTGGGCCTGCCTCTGTCTGGAGTTGGAGTTTCAGTATTCTTTCAGTGCCATAATTTGGTGGTATGATGGAATTAAACAGCTTGTTTCTGATAGCGAAGCCAACTCCATGCTCCCTTGTCTCTCCGCACGGCTTGCCATGCAAGTAGAAAGTGAAGTCCCTCTCCTTGATGCTTCCAGATTTTTGGAGTCTGGTCTCTTGCAGGGCGACAATGTCTATCCCCAGTCTGTATCAGCTGTTGCCCAGTAGCAAGTTCCCCCTCTCCACGTCGCCGATGTTGCCCAGGGAAAGGCAGTAGCCTATGCAACTTGGTGGATATGCTTGCAGATCTACAAATTGATGGTAAAGACATTAGACTTATAAAAAAACATATATTGAAAAAACCAAGCGGCCATAAGGATTGATAATGAAAGGGGACAATATCAGCCTATTAAGAGAGGTGTTAGGCAGGGATGTGTAATGTCTCCAGATCTTTTTTTCCCTATACAGTGAAAATATTTTCAGAAATGTAGAAGATATAAATGGAATCAGCATTTGAGGACAAAACATCAATGACATTAGATATGCAGATGATACAGTATTGATTGCAGACAATGAGCAGAATCTGCAACAATTAGTAGATGCGGTTGTTGTACACAGTGAGCAACTGGGGTTAGAATTAAATTGTAAAAAGACACAGATTATGGTCGTTACTAGGAAGAACGAAATATCACAATGTAATATACAAGTAAATGGGAATATTCTTCAACAAGTGAACCGGTACAATTATCTCGGAACAGTCATAACATCTGTGGGGAGATGCCTTGAAGAGATTAGAACAAGAATTGTCATGGCGAAAGTAGCATTTAGCAAGATTAAAAACATTCTGACCCATAAAAAGATGTCAACTGAAACAAGAAAAATAGTGTTGATGGGATACATAGAGTCTGTTCTTTTGTATGGATGTGAAACTTGGACAATGTGAGTCAAGCTGAAAGACATCTGATGGCTGCAGAGATGTGGTTTCGGCGGAAAATGCAAAGAATACCATGGACAGACAGAAAAACCAATGACCAAGTACTACAGGAGACAAATTAAAATCGTAAATTGATTAGAGAAATTAGTCGTAGACAGTCAAAAATTCTTTGGACATGTTATGAGAAGAAATGGATAAGAGAACTTAGTGACAACTGGCAAGATCGAGGGGAACAGACAAAGAGGAAGACCGAGAGGAAAATACCTGGATGGCTTGGCCACATGGCATGGACAAGACAGGAACACTGAGCTGATCCACGAAACTAGTGATCGAGTGAAATGGCGAGTCATGACCTCCCACGCTTTCCGGCATGGCACTTGATTGATTGATTGAATGCAACTTGTCATCGGTGCCGTCGCAGGAGTTGCGAGAACTATGTTGTTTACAACATGGTACTGCCTTAGGGACTCCATCTCCAGATTTGTCCTCAGGGTTTACTACCAAAGCCTTTCCCATATGGGTATACCCGCAAGGCAGCGGAGGTTTGAGATTTAGAGTTCCCTCTCTTAGAAGAGATACCAACCAAGGCTGACGAGCCTCCTCTGCCCGGGAATCATGATTGATTGATTCATTGATTGATTCAAGAATCGACACCACAGCATTCGGGGCATTCCCATAAGTGCTCCGTACCAATCCTCAGCAGCCAGCGAAGAGTTCCAACATTAATAGTACCAGTAGCAATCTGATTATATGTCTGTCTCGCCTTTCCCCTGAGCGTTGAGCGTCGGCTAGATCCCTTCGTCACTCCTCGCTGTCTCATTCTTGACAGACCATGGTAATCCATTTGCTCCTCCGAGGTGTGCACGTGCTCCCACAAGGCCGCAACCACGTCTGCCTTGTCATGTATCAATACTCCACCAAGTTCTGCAGAGCCAGCCAATCTGTCCGCCTGTTCATTTCCCAGCACACCGGCATGCCCCAGAAAAAAGATCCAGGCGATGCTTGTCACCCGTGACCTCCGAAGCTAAGCGAGCCACTCCACACGAAGCCTGCCGGTCCTCTCCCTCGTTGCCCGGGAATCAATAAGGAGGGAAGTCTACCATTCTTCCTTCCTCGCAGTAACTATATTGATCGGATGACCGAAGACATTGTCTCTATTGAGAGATCCTCTGCCCACCGTCACTGACTTGAAACCATAACCAACAACTATTTGTCGACTGCTCCCAATCCAATCCACCACCTGCTCATATGCTCCCATGGCTTCACGTTGCCCTACTGGGGGGGGGGGGGGCTAAACAGGTACTCCACCTTGCCCAAGGGTGACCCGTAGGCTAGCGGAGGGAAGGAGACACCTTACTTCTCCTTTGATAGGGGGTACCCATACCCCGCTATATATATATATTAGTTAGTTAGTTAATTAGTCTTTCCTCTTGAGCCTAAGGCGGCGCATAGGGCAGAAGTCCTGTCTCTCCATGCTTGGCGGTTCGCTGCTACCTGTTGTAGATCTTGGATATTTACTTGGCCATTGAATGAGCCTTCTCTAATGATGGTTCTACGCAGGGTCTCTCTTGGTCTTCCCCGTTTTCTTTTCCCTACTGGTGACCATATGAGGGCTTGGTAGGGGAGTCTTGACTTGTCCATTCTGAGTACATGGCCGATGTAGTTCCAACGTTGTCTTCTTATGAAATTGGATACTGTATCTTGCTTAGTCTCTTGTCTTATTTGCGAATTGGTTCTGAAGTCTGTCCAGTGGATGTTTAGAAGTCTTCTAAGACATTTGTTCTCAAAATTGTCTAATTTTGTATCTAAAGCTACCGTTGATTTCCAACTTTCACATCCATACGTTAACACTGGAATTACACAAGAGTTAAAGATTTTAAGTTTTGTGTGTTTGCTGAGTGTCTTTGACTTCCAGATGTTTCACAGTTTATTGAAGGCACTAGATGCCAGTGCGATTCTAGATGATATTTCTGGTGTTGAGTCCCCTGTAGATGTCATTTTGCTTCCTAGGTATGTAAAGCTGTTGACTTTTTCAAGAACGTAGCTGTTCAATTCAGCTGTGTCATCTGAACTGTTGGTAAGATCAATAGTCTTTATATATATATATATATATATATATATATATATATATATATATATATATATATATATTTAGGTGTGTGAGTGTGTGTGTGTGTGTGTGTGTGTGTGTGTGTGTGTGACACGTGTGTGCGTGACACGTGTCTGGTCGTGCTTGTCGGGTCTGCCAGATTTCCTCACTGTTGTTGGCGCCCATTCTTAGACTGTCTGATTTAGCCTATGGTTGTCACGTGGTCTCAAACTCTATCGTCAGTCAACTGCCACATGTGTAGTTAACATACCCAACATGCAGCACGTGCCACATTTATAAAACCACGCCACGACAACCGTGACATACTCGTAAATACTTATGCTTGTGTTGTATGCGTGTGTGTCGTATGTGTGTGTAAAGTGTGTGTGTAAGGTGTGTGTATGTCTGTGTAACCAATGCAGGTGTTTCAGGTGTATGGTGCAAACCCTATATTTGCATACAACAATCAGCACTCCGTGGGAGACTTGGTCAATGATCAGCTGACTGCCTTTACTGCCCATATCACGTCCTGGTACCTAGGTTAGACCGTGTCCACCTGGGAGTCCACGTTCATGGGTCAACATCTCCTTCTCGCTGGGGATTCGAACCAGTGATTAGAGGTCGCGGGCGTGTGCGCTAGTCGCTGTTGTGCTTCGGCTCACAATAAATACTTAGACCGTTTTTCTATTCATACCACCATTATTGCGTTACTTTATGGGGAGACCAAATCTATTTTTTTTTTCCGCGTTTCCATCCTGTTTCAGGATATTGCGGTCAACACCAGCATCGTTCAGCTGTATGTTGATTCCTAGGCTAGATTACGCTCATCAGCACGCCACGACTTTCTGAGCGACCGGCTCCATACTCTCATAAGTCACTTTTGCGATTCGAACCACTGCTAATTCTTGTCGCGTCACGTGACGAGAGTATTCGGGGTTAGCGGAGAAAGCTGCTAACCCCTCGGCCACGGAGCTGGCATAGACCAAATCTATATATATATATATATATATATATAATATATATATATATATATATATATATATATATATATATATATATATATATATATATATATATGTGTGTGTGTTTGTGTGTGTGTGTGTTATCTAGTCAGGTACGAACACAATTCATCTGATTACTAGATTTCAAGATCACAAACACCGGATGGTGTAAGTTAGCAAGTATTTCTGCTATCTAGTTAGATAGGGACACTCTTATCAGATGACAATATTTCACAATTACAACCATTGGACATGTAAGTTAGGAAGTATTTGTGCTATCTAGTCAGAGACGGACACTTTTGTCTAGATACCAAACACTGAATCCCTTACTGTTGGTGTATCTTTGCTCAGTGGGCAGGAGTATTTCCAACTGTTAGAGCATGTTACGCAATCTCCCTGTGCGAAACAAGAAAAGAAAGTGATGAATTTACAAGTAATGATAATTACAAACACTATAGTAAATAAAGACCAATAATTATTTTAGTATCATCATCATCATCATCATCATCATCATCATCATCATCATCATCATCATCATCATCAACATCATCCTCATCATCATCATCATCATCATCATTATCGTGTCTCATGCAATTCGCGTGAGCGGTCACGGTTCGACGTCTGATATAATCCCCAGTCTCGGATCAAGTCTATGTTCTTTCCGTGGTTGTGCAGTGAGGCCAAGCCATTCAGGTGTTGCTTCTTTGTCTGCTCTTGCTCTCGTCTAATCATATTTGCAGTTGTTACGAAGGTTTTAAGATTATTATTATTGCAGGTTTTTTACAGGACATCGTAGTCAACCCCAATAATTGTTTTCGGTTTTCATCATTTCTTGGCAAGTGTTACGTTCTGTAGTTTGCCATTGCTTTATATACGACCGGCAGTTATACCGTTTTATGGGAAACCAAAGCAAGTCGGTCTACCTCCAAATTTCCAGCAACTGTGTATCGAACATAGAACGCGGGATTACCAATTTGGATTCGTTAACTCTTCGCTACAGATCCGGCATTGTAACATGCCCAACTTATTTTATTGCCTATCTAATTTCTCTAATCAGTTTGCAGTTTGCATTTGTTTGTAGTCATCATCATTTTGTGTCATCCCGATAAGTGTGGACGGTATTAATTCGCCATCACACACGACCACTGGTGTTTTAGATCAGGTTCACCTTTTTGCCCTAATTATGCCGTAGCCAAACCCGCAGGAGGTTTATCTCTCTGTCTTTCCCTTGCTTCTTTTCCACTATTCCTAGCAGAATTACTCATTTGTCTTTCTGTCTGTCCATGGAAAGGTGAGCGCAACAATTCTAAAGATAAGGTACAGACAAAAACCAAAATTAAAAGAGGGTGCCTCTTCTATAAAAAGTAAGCAATCATGAGGAGAAAGTCGCAAGAAGTCTGGCTCGCCAAGGAGCTTACCTCCTGTCGCCTTGGATGTTAACAAGAATTTAAACCTAGAAATTTAGAGCTATATATATGCATTAGGAATAATAACACATGTTGCAAACGCAATGGACTATTATAAGATAGAATAATATGGGGGGGGGGGGGGGGGGGGGGGGCGTGAAGGAGGTGCAGAGGATATCAAAAGATATGACAGCTTGGTATACCTTGGTTGGGGCTTTTGCTCCAATGGAGAACAAAGAGTAGAAGCAGACCAATAACTGGGCAAACATTTATTTGATTGAAAGTATTTCTGTACACAATTTTACTGTCCATAATTTACTGATAGCGGACGCTTTTGCGTAATCGTTTTCGAGAATACGGCGCTAATGTCATGAGAGCGTCGGAATAAGGTTCAACGCCTGCGCTCATCGTCCGCTAGGAGGGAGAAGACTGGCCGCCCATTCCTCTGTGGATTCAGACATACAAAATGTGATGTTTCTAACATAACACAGCTTGTTTATATTATATATTTACAGACACGTTGCTTGTTGCATCTGCTCTCGTCGGAAAAAGTTTAAGCGCTTGATGTTGCAAATCTCCAGTTAAAGATTGACATGCATATATCTTACTACCAACCATGATGTATGAAGGCAACGTAAAGAGAGAAGTCTGTATAAAGGCACCGTAAAGCAGAGGTATGTATGAAGGCACCGTAAAGACAGAGGACTGTATAAAAGCGCCGTGAAGACAGAGGACTGTATAAAAGTCCCGTGAAGACAGAGGAATTTCGATGTTGGATACTCAAGCGACGGACTGGAGGAAGACTGTATATATATACACCATGAAGACACATGACCTAAGATGTGTGAGCTACACAAACCAGTCAGGCTTGCCTGTCGGCCCGGTGGCCAAATGTTTGAATCCCCATCGAGGCGAGGATGTTATTCACTGATCAGGTCTTCCACGATAACCTAGGCTAAACTGGGCACAGGGACAATCCCTAGGAAGTAAAGGCGGCCGGCGTGATTCTTTCAATGTTAAGATGACACTTAATGACGAGGACACGATCTTGTGGGATATAGCACTACAACATCTGCTCTCAAATCATTTTCATTCCGTGCTGTCGTTAATACACACACACACATACACACACACGCACACACACACACTAGGGCTTTATATTATCAATATAAACCAATATTATATTCATATCTACATTTCTGTTATTCATTAAACATTCCTACCTCAACTTTCTTTGTTTCCTCCACGTGACAGACATTATTGACAAGAGGGATTAAGTAAGAAGGCACCAGGACTTTATCCATACGATGGCAACGGCCTGTCTTGACTGGAATGTTGGCCTTGGTTATTTTGACGTCATAATCTAGTAGTATTTGACCCTAGGAGACATACATATATTTCTCAAGGGTTGTTCTAGTAAATAATAGTATATAACAGCACTGATAATTTGCATGGTAGAGTGGCATCAGTGCTCGTGTTTTTGCTTTTCACAGTCACACCTTGAAAATGGTCCCAGTCCAATACTGGACACAGCACAGCACTACCACCACTTTTAGACTCCACACAATACACTAGACTTTAAGTCCATTTCAACAAAATGAAAGCCACCAAAAGTGTATGAAAATGTACCCAGACTTCAGAAAACGTACTGCAAGTGTGCCAGGGTGATTTTGATGATTTGTGAGCGTAAGCCTGGTCCTGAGAATTAAAGTGAAATAGAGACTGGGACGCCTGCGATGATCCGCTGTTGACGATAGGGATCCCTCACAAAACGTTCATATCTCACAATCCTGCGTGACACAAATATCTCGCATCCTGGGCAAAGTCACCGACACACCCATGTCAACAAAATCAATGGTTACGCCAAAATATTAAACAGTATCTAAGATGTCTGATCACTTCAGAAATGCACTAGCCCCAATAGTCTCAGAACCCCCCAATTCCTCTGTCTGTTCATTTCCTCTGACACCCGTGTGTCCTGGCAACAAAAGAAAAGAAAATAATAATCTATGTATGGATTTCTGCATTACCTCAAACCATTGTCTACTCACTTATCTAGGCTGAATCTTCTTAAGTATGTTCATGAATCACTCAGTATGAACATATGTGGGTAGTCCTCTATTTTTAATCATCATAATACCAGTTTCACAGCCACCACCTCTATTGTACAAATACTGGCAGTTGGAAAGCACAGCAGGATTTATGAACTACAGTGGTACCTCGGGTTACGAACGCCGCAGGTCACGAACAATTCAGGTCACGAACAATTCGGGTTACGAACAAAACTTCGAAAATTATTTTTTTGTCTTAGGTAACAAACGGTGCCTCGGGTTACGAACGAAGGCGAGAGAGAGCAAGGTTTAACGCTGGAGACACACTGTTAGTTACTTAGTTAGTCGACAGATCATCCTCATTGCACATCGAACCATTCAGACTATAAGTGCTCGGATATATTCTAATTCACTACGGTTCTCCTAACTAGCATATTTAGTACAATCGTCTGCAAATAGATAAAATGTAGTATTTGAGATACAGAGGAAGGTCGTTAATACAAACTGTGAAAAGCAGCGGACCTAGTATTGAGCCCTGAGGCACACCAATATTAAGCTGTATGGGTCTTGATAGACGGTTGTTATAGGACACGACTTGTTGTCTGACGGATAAAAATGATGTAGTTCGGTTCACCATATTGACACTAGTCTTCATTTGTTTCAATTTGCTAATTAAAATATTGTGATCTACCATATCAAAAGCTATTTTAAAGTCTACAAACACCACTCATCAAATGTTGAAATTGTTGATGTTAAAAGGCCAGTTATCGGTCATTTTTCTTATAGCACTATGGCAAAAAATATTTAGGTCGAAACCCAGATTGGCTATCAATTATTAGATCGTTATTAATTAAATGATGTAATGTTATTTTATTAATGTGCTTTTCTATTACTGATCCCATCTAGGCCGTGTGAGTTTGTTGCTTTGAGGTTTCAGAGATATTTATATACCTCTGAAACCGACATAAAGGGAATCTCAGGGGGAATATTTCTAGTGCAATTCTCCTCACAGAATGACAATGAACTTAAATTACATGATGAATTTGGTATTGAAGACATTAGATTCTCTATTTCCGACTGAAACTCTCACATCTTATAGAGTTTGGTGTTGCTGACTTTGACGATTGTTTCTTGTTGTTTAGCGAATTAATAGCCTTCCATATATTTGGATGTTTGATTTATTTACAGTCAAATTTTTAACATGGTCTTTATTTATCCTATGAATTTCCTGTTTAATTTTATTTCTTAGTCTCCGGTAGTTGGTGAAGTCTTTATTTTTGTGTTATGCATCTCACACTCTCACGATTTCCAGAACTTCACTACTGACCCATGTTGATTTCTGTTGATTCTCTACACAAACTTCTTTGACTGGTGCGTGTTTATCAAACACACTGTAGACTGTCTTTGGCCAGAAAGCTAATGCATCATCCGGATCGGGAAGTTGGTAAACGTGATCAAGAGCCTTTTTTAAAGTCTTTTAAAAATAACTCTTTGTTGAACGCTTTAAAATTTGTATTTTTGATGCTTGCATTTTCTTTTTTTTAAGGAGCATTGAACCACATTTTTGACCATGTGCAGCACACAGGGTAATGGTCACTAACTGTACTAACAGGAACAGAACACTGCGAATAGGAAAGAAAGTGACACATTTCCCGTGATTGTTTTCTTGGTAGAAAATATAGACTTAATCTTCTTTTTTTAAAGATTTAATTTATTTCTCTTTATTTAATACCTGACATACACGTATTCTTTGCGTTTTGTCAGGTAAAAAGAACGATTCTTTCATCTTGAAACAGACTGTCTCTATTTCACTGATTTGAGTGTTTCGGGTTACGAACGTTTCGGTTTACGAACCGAGTTCTGGAACGAATTAAGTTCGTAATCCTAGGTACCACTGTATTTGGCTGTAACAATTCTCATAATAATATGTACATTATGTAACAAAATGTGTATGTTCAGAGAAAATAAACACATAGTCTACAAGCATTATGTGATTGGTGTTTCTATGTTTCTCTCAACATACGCTATATGTTATTTTGTGAGTGGCTTTTGTATTAACAAACAAAGTTATCGAGGTGTATATTATTTAATTGCAAATAATATCGTGAAAAAATATTTTCTTAGCTCATCCAAAAGAAATCTGGTGCCCAAGTAATGTGGAGAACATTGTACTGCTAGTTTAAGGAGTCGTATTACTGCAACATTTATGACAATTATGATGAGCATAATAAGAAGGGAAATAAACCAGGAATGATGAATCAGCAGTGTACTTGTTGAAGATGAAGCACAATAAGCGAGAATAGCGATCTTCAAGAATTCTACACAGTTCCGCCGGCTGGCCATCTTTGATGTCATTCACAACACTTCTCTCGAGCAAGCAAGCTGCAGTTTTGCTGTCCAGAAACTGGCCGGATCCGACCCTCGACGTCATTTTATCCATCCCGACGACGGTACTCGAACTTGCTTGCTATAACGTATGGAACATGAGACGTTGTGAAACAATTTAAATGTAACTATTATGTTTAAAATAATAGAAGATCGTCACACGTGCGGAGACTTTGCTGCTGTGTGTCTTAAATTTACTATTTTCGATTATAAATTATTGTATCTAGATTGTCTTGTTTATTGTAATGTTTGCTTATTTTGCGCCATTCCAAGTCATTCCCCTGCTCATGGTAGCGCTCTCTACACTCTTACGTTACCATGGTTTCCATGGCAACACACACGCACACGTATCTCCCCCTCCCCCAAGATGCGTCTGTCAACACAGTTCCGATGCTCCAGAAATATTTATTTCTGTTTGCCATTCATCCATTTTATAGGTATTTTACGGGTATAGGTCTCGTATGTAACAATGACAATATTTTTGGACAGTGATAGGTAAGTGAACTACAAGTGTCAATAGAGGCAATAAAGTAGTTATCATAACATAAAAATGCCATAGAAGCCTCGTGTTATTACGAAAATATTATCCCCAGCTCTGAAGAATTTCCCAGTCAAGGTGTTAATCGGGCTGGTCACTAGGCCAGTGTTTTTCAACCTTTCTGCTGGAGCAGATCCTTACGCAAATGTTTACGTTACTCAAGGAACTCTGTATGATGATCCAAGTGTCTGTCCTACTTTATGTAATAAACCAGTTGGGCAGAATTGTTGCATTTAGGCGATTTTGATCTATTTCGGGGGAACCCTCGGCTGCCACTCTGGAACCCCTGTTGAAAAACTCTTCTCTAGGCTGTTTATTTAGCCGGCCCTATTTATATATTTTTAATATCTTTTTATAAGAAATATTCTATTACCAAAGGTACCTACAACTTTATATGCACCTTTGGTGAGCAGTAGCAACACCAGTGACCCCTAGTCCTCTGCTTGTCTTGTGTTTCAATAGGATTTTAATTATGTTTCTAATTCAATGTCTTTTTCATTTCAAGATCCCGTGTACTGCACACTTCTTTATGGCTACTAAGAAAAGAAAAATGGACGCCGGGTGTCGCGTTTTCAAAGAAGAATGGGGGGGGGGGGGGATGGATAGAGTACTTCTTTGTGGAAACAAAGAACAGAAAGCCGGTAGCGCAATATGCAGCAAAAGTGTTGCCGTTTTGAAAGAGTGCAATCTTCGGCATCACTAAGAAACAAAACATCTATCAGCATATTCAAAGTATTCTGAAACGTTTCGCTCTGATAAATATGAGTCCATGAAACATGGTTTAGAAACACAAATAAATTTCTTCGCGAGAAAGTTTGCTGAAAATGAATCTGCCAATCGTACAAATTACACAATGTTGCATAAGATGACGTAAGGAGAAAACCTTTTACTGATGGCAACTTCATCAAAGAGTTTATGATAGAAGCAGCAAACGACTTGTGTCCTGAGAAAGCTGATTTGTTTAGAACTATCAGCCTTTCGGTAAGTTCAGTTGTGCGAAAAATAGCAGAACATCGAGAGAACACAGTGCTACAGATACGCGACAAACTAGGAACTTGATGTGGTATTCTCAGGCACTGGATGAGTCTACTGATCTCTCGAGCACGTCATAACTTCCCGTGTTCGTTCGTGGTGTCAATTTGGACTTTCAGATAACGGAAAAGTTGGCATCATTTTGTAGCATGCATTAAACAACAACTGAAGAAGAAATTTTCACATGAGTGCAAAGAATTTTGCAAGACCATAAGCTGCAGTTGAATCAGCTTCGAAGTGTTACAGTTGATGGAGGAGAAAACATGGCTGAGGTCAGAAAGAGTCTGATGGGGCAGATCAGGAAGAATTGCAAATTATGGGCGCTCTGTTCATATATTGCATCATACATCAGCAAGCACTCTGTGGGAAAGATTTATATATTTATTATGTACTGAAACTAGTCGTTTCTGTTGTTAACTTCATTCAGGGACATGCACTCAATCACCGTCAGTTCCAGACTTTTCTTGAAGAACTTGATTCTGAATTCTGTGATTTGCCTTATCACACATCAGTGAGGTTTCTAATCTGCGGTAAAGTCCTGTTTCATTTGTTACAAACTCCGAAATGAAATAAATATTTTCCTCACTGAAAAAAAAAGATAGAGCTGATCATCAGCTGTCAGATCCTACCTAGCTGTCAAAGTTGTCATGTTTGGTCGACAAAACATCCTACATGAATGAACTGAATTTGAAACTTCAGGGAAAACATAACGTCGTCTGTGATCTCTACAGAATCATCAAAGGATTTCGGAGAAAGCTGTCATTGTCTGAAGCACAACTGGAAGGAGAAAAAGTTTCTCATTTTCACTGTTTCAAAGAGATTTTCGCTACAATCGCCAAAGATGTCATCCTTGATTTTCCGAAAATAAATTATTCGTGACTTAAAGAAGCATTTTTTGGAGAAATTTTCTGATCTTGTCAGAACTGAGAGTGACATTCTTCTGTTCCAGAATCCATTTGATTGTAACCTTGATGATTTGCTAGTTAAACTATAGTTGGAGTGCATTGGTTTGCAAGCACATGACTTGTTGAGAGAGAAGCAAAGAGAAGGAAAACTTGTTGAATTTTACAGCTACTTACCTGATGATGAGTTTTAAAAACTGAAGAAATTTTGCCGCTGTTATGGTATCAGTGTTTGGAATAAATTATGTCTACAAACAAATATTTTCAAAAAATGAAGTACGTGAGGTTAACACATCGAATGACATTGACTGATGCAGAAATCCCAAATTAAACATCAATGATATCTTGAAAGCCAAATATCAGTTTCACAAATCTCATTATCCTTTTTTGCTGCTTAGTTTGTTGGATTCGGATATGTGCACACTAGATCTGATGTAACTATCTTTTTGCTAACGTCGCTTTCTTTTAAAACTTGTTTTTAGTAAATAAATATGTTTATTGTCTTTGTTTGTGTGTGTGTTTTTTTTTTGTGCATTGCACGCCACTCACCCATGATTAACTTATTCGCTAGACGGTGACGCGGTCATCTACACAGATGGGTCCGTCGTCCGACATGTTAGAAGCTCATGGGCCTTTACAGCTCGGGCCGGAGGGAGAATTGTAAAGGAGGACTCTGGTGCTTTCACTGAAACCACAAGTAGCCTGACCATGGAAGTCATGGCAGTAAGTAAAGCAATAACATGGCTCGAGACACAGACATTCACTAGGGCTTGTTTCCTTAGCGACTCAATGAAAATGATCAAGAGGATAGAGGAGGGGTCGACCCGAAGAGAATGGTTGCTGCCTCTGGAAGCGGTCTCGGCTGGCAAAGATAGTTTCATCTTCGTGCCAGGGCATGCGGGAGTACAAGGAAATGAGCGGGCTGACAAGCTCGCAGGTGAGGCTACTGTGGAGGGCGGACGCGCCATGGAACAGGCTGACATTCTGAATGCTCTACGAGAAGTAAGACTTTTGCGAGAACCAAGTGATGACTGTGAATCTACAACAATGGCCAGACTGCGAGAGCAGCAAATTAAAAGAGTGGTGGCCAAACAAGAACACTACGCAGGAAGCCAAAGAAGATTGATAAATCAACACAGAACTGGCGTCGTTAGCGGCTACACGTTGCGGGATTTGCTGAGGAGGGGATCCGAGCACTTATGGACTGAATGGTTCGATGTGCAATGAGGATGATCTGTCCACTAACTAACTAACTAACTAACTTAGTTTTTCGTCTTTTGTCCCCAGAGCTTTTGTACAGACTGGAAAGTATTGTTAAAGTTAGCTGCAGATCCTTTACAGGATGTTTGCAGTCAACACTAGCATGTTTTGCTGTTTATGATGTCTTGGCAAGTTTATTTTCCGTAGCTTGCCATTGCTTTCTGAACGACCGGCATCCATACTATAGCTAAAAAACTAGCGCAACGCGGTCTGCTGCCAGTCTGCAGCTATGTTTCGATCGCGGGTGTAAGAGATTATGAACCGCGTCCGTAATACCTTCGCCACGGAGACTGACGAATTATCGTACAGAATGAGTATGCGGCCCGCGCTCGTCATTTTTTCAGCTATCCGGCCCGCCGTGAAAAAAAATTTGGTGACCCCTTCTCTAAGGTAACCACATTAATATGTCTTTACTTGTCTTGATTAATTAAATAATTTGATTATTTGTGGCTTTAATTGAGACATTGCCGGTCTCTCTGGCCGAGGGGTTACAACACTTTCTCCGTAATCCCGTTTATCACGCAGAGTCTCGTAGCGGGCGAGAACTGGGAGCGGTTCGACCCCAGCTCGTGACTTTCGGGATAACTGAGCCGGCCGCTCAGAAAGCAATGGCAAACTACTGAGCGTAATCTTGCAAAGAAATCAACATACCATCATGGTGGAGATTTGCTGTGATTCCCTTCCAATCTTAAGCGATGTCTTGTAAAGGATATGCAAAAAAAAAAAAAAAAAAAAAATTTGCGGCATTAGTGCGACAAATTATTAATATTAGGCAGGGCGATCGATCAATACCGAGCCCAAACTGGGACAATGCGTGTGTGTTTATTTCTTTATTCTCACAGGATTTCATTAAATATGGTGTAGAACTAAGAATTAATCTAAGTCCTTTATACAGGCAGGAGGTAATAGATCGACATAATAGTTGTGTGTGCTTAATAACTGGCGGGTATTTGCGAGAGTATAATAATTGTTGTAATATTAGTTAAAGTTAGTTTCGTGGTATGCTAGCAGACAGGGCAAGTTTAAGCAGGACGTGCATTGTGTGCTACAGATTATTAACCAGCTGAGTTGAAATGGTGCTGTTTATTGCTGGTGAATGTAGTGCTGTGTGGTTCCACGGGAAGGAGATGCTGTTGATTGTTTATGAATGTTGTGCTACTGTATTTCCAATGAAATAGAAGTGCTTTCATTCCAGGGAAATGTGCTGATGAGTTGTGTAGGGAAATTGTGGTGGTGGTGATTTCTATATTGTGAAGTCGAGTTGTGTTATAATAGATTATTCCTTGCAATTCGGAAAGGAAAGGCGTGTGGTGATGAGACACTAGTCCGAGCAGAATAGCGTGTATATTTGCATCTACCCTCATTGTCTGGTGACACATATACTAGGGTTAGGGTGATGAGGAAGATGGGTCTTCTATAGCTCTATACAATAGGATGGGATGCTTGCAGCATTATAAATCATAGATGATTGGCCCTGGCAGGTCAGTGGAACCGTTCATACTTTGACCGCAGCTGCTTCACGGGGTAAGGGAACAGGGTTGGACGTACACCATCTACATGGGGTGGAAAACACATGTATCGTGATAAGCCTTCTTGCCTTCGGGGATATCAAGGAGGGGTTCTCTATGGTCTGGAATGGAGTTCACAGAGGCGAAACTACAGAGGGATTGATCGATTTATTCATTGATTAATCATTGATGGATTGATTGATTTATTAATTGGTTGATTATTTATTAATTGATTGATTGATTGATTGATTGATTGATTGTTAATGATGATGATGATGTTAGGGATGTAGATGAAGAGGAATTGTCCGAACGGACACTTCTACATGAGAGAAAACCTACACACTTGAGTAATATTTCCATATTTTGCCATGGTGGTGGTAGAAGAGAAAGATAGAGGGATAGCGGGAGGTAGCAGGATCAGGAGACAGGGGCACAACATGACTAGACTGATACTTACTAAAACCGTGCCTCTCAGATGAGCAATTATATCTGCTATCAGACAACGGGCGCGCACGCAGGCCTGATCCTACTTTTGATGAGAGAGAAGACCTAATAACTTGATATACTTGGTTATAAATTTAGCTGATGGCATGCGTAACATTTATGTGTTCTATATATGTCCAAGTTGGCACCGAATGCTCTCACCTACCATTCTCCTTACATGGCTCCCTTTAACGGTGGTATCCCAGTAGTTTGTCCGGCGATGAAATGATTTGCCTACAGGCTCATTCCAGAAAGATCACCCATCTACCTCCCACCCGTGGGAGGTAGGTGCTCTGGGAACCCGCCACCTAATATTCGCCTGGAAAAACGTATCACGTGGTAAAGTATGAGTACTCAACCGTAAGTATCATCAGAGGTACTCTTTATACCACTAGAAGAAAGTGAAGTCCGAAGATAACAAAGAGAGCGATCATGATATGTTCTAGAACATTGATCGTCTGAGGGGACTTTAATGTTGTTTAATGAACCCTCAACATGTCAGCTGTTGGTGTTGTTTGATGCATCAATAATAGGTCAACTGTTTGTGTTGTTTAACCCACCACATGTCAACCTTCAGTGTAATTGATGAACCTTCAATATGTCACCTGTTAGAGTGGTTTTATGGACCAAACATATGTCAACCATTGGAGTAATTTGATATACGAATATGTCAAACGATTCATGTGACGCCCCCCGTTGAGCCCCCTGTGGGTAATTTTCCATAGCTTGTGGGGGGGGGGGGGGGAGGTTGGAGGAGACAGGTGGAGTCCCAAGGCTGTGTGGAGTGTGGTAGACGTAATATCTATGTGTGGTGGTCAGTATAGGGTGGGAAGTTCAAAGTGTACCTCTACCTATAAAAACCTTAGGGGTACTGGTACAGTTGTAATAGATCCCGGCTCCCAGGTTGACCCGGCCTAAAATGGAATATTGGTTTGTTTAATTGATCTCAGCTCCCAGGCTGACCCGGTTTAACATGAAATATTTATAGTTTTTTTTTTAATGCCAGCTCCCAGGTTGACCCGGTTTAACATGGAATATTTATAGTTTTAATTGATCTCAGCTCCCAGGCTGACCTGGTTTAACATGGAATATTTATAGTTTTAATTGATGCCAGCTCCCAGGTCGATCCGGCCTAAATTGGAACATTTGTTGTTTTAATTAATCTCAGCTCCCAGGCTGACCCGGTTTAACATGGAATATTTATAATTTTAATTGATGCCAGCTCCCAGGTTGACCCGGCCTAAAATAGAATATAGGAAATGTTCTGGGAAGTCAAGGCGGCCGGTGTGGTATTAACCACGTGAATCATCGCGTGCTGATTGGTCCATACAAATATGGGGACAGCACCATATACCCAGAATGCCTCATTGTTGGAGACGCATCGCCCACTGTACAAGCACAGACACAACTATAGACACCATGAGAATAAAAACAGAAAGAATGACTGAAGTGAACAAAGATTCTAATCTGTTCTTTAATGAGTTGTGTTGAGACAAGAACCGACATCACAGCACACATGACCCCATGGGACCCCGACCACATATACCGTATAGTGCACCAGAACCTCACCCAGAGGTGCAGACCCAGCCAGTTTGTCCGCCTGTTTGTTCCCCAACCCACCATCATGTTAAGGATATAGATCCAACAAATTCTCTTTGTTTTATTTTTTAATTGCAGCATGATAATCTGAACGAACCATGTCTATTTTCATTCTTCTCAGCATGCTCAGAGCCATTACAAACACTATACGTTGCGTTGAGTGCTGTTTGTCGTCCAGCAAGCGAAATGCCGTAGTGACTGCCTCCACCTCCATTCTCAGAATTGATGCTGTGGTATCATGTGCAAGACTCCTGCACTAAACACTTCTCATTAAACTTCACCATGTACCCCTGATACACTTTTTTTGTTCCCACTTATCACCGCGACATCCGTATAGATGATTACATAACATGGGTGAGGATTGTCGTGAATCAATTGTTGCTCCTCCAATTCATCCCTGCCTGCTGGCCGATCCCTTCATCCTCGGTCCAGTGTGACTGTGGCTGCACAGGTCTGGCCCCTATGGCTCTGACCCAGGAACATCAGTTGTCGGGCATAATGTAAACAACCTGCGTTACGCTGATGACTCGGTTTTTGATCGCTGTGATGAAGACTGTCCAGGACCATACAACTTACACGCCTTAAGATTGGAAGGGAATCACAGCAAATCTCCACCATGATGGTAGACGTTTAGAAACCAAACCTTGCACTCAAATTTGAACACCGCATCTTTATGACGGAAATGAGTGTGGAAACGCGGGTATCGCCACTTCACATTGTTCATATATTTTATATATATATAAGATAATGTTTGTTTGTGTATCCTTTATGCGTTCTCGAACGGTACATCCGATTGAGATGAAAGTTTGTACAGATGTTGTTCTTACTCCCGCGGATCCAACTGAAATAGTTAGTTAATTTAACATCAACAATTTTTACCTCAAGCACGAAAGAAAAAGGCATTACGTGCTTCAGAAACAGACGAGCAACGGGAAGCAAGACTGGAAACCAATAGAGTACGCATTGCTCAAGCACGTTCATCTGGAAAGCAATCGAGTAAGCACTGCTCAAGCACGTTCATCTGAAATAGGCGAGTAACGGCAAGCATGACTAGAAACCGTTGTAGTACGGGATGCTCAAGCACATTCATCTGTTGAATGTGCTGCCTGAGTGGAACAGTAGATGAGACGCTACCCTCCAGGCGCTAGGCGACACTGGGCCGGGTCGTCAGCTAGTGTCGTATAAAAGTGAAACATTGCAATTACGGGGTTCATACAACAACAACAACAACAACAACAACAACAACAACAACAACAACAACAACAACAACAACAACAAAAACAACAACAACAAAACGAACCACAAGAACAACAACCATAACAATTACAACAACAACCACACCAACAACCACAAAAATAACCACAGAAAGAACCAAAACAACAGTAATTCCTTTAATATACTTACTTGAACCGATAACCAATAAGAGTGAACATCTTGAAATAGGAGTTTCACACCAGCAAGCACAACAACAAATACCACAACAACAACAATTCCTCGAATATATTTACTAGACCCGATGGTTGAACCCTGACATGAACATTTGCATATGTCCAATTTCTTCATGTCGTATAAGTGTGACTAACTCAAACGACGAAGTTTACACAACAACATCAGAAGTATCAACAACAACATCAGTTGCTCAAATATACTCACCTGACCTGATAGGTGGACCTTCACATCAATATTTGCATATGATTTCCTGTTGCGTGTAGTAATCAAGTCAGTGACGTCAATGATTCCAGGGAACACGTGGTGTTTCAAAATCACATCCAGTTTTCTACGTCCTTCCTGGTAAATGTATAATAGAGAAGTTGAGAAACTGTACAGATTATTGCACCAATACACAATCAGATATGTAGATTATTTATAATAGAGAAGTGGAGAGACTGTATAGATTATTGCACCAATACACAATCATATATGTAGATTATTTATAATAGAGAAGTGGAGAGACAACAAACAATCAGATATGCAGATTGAGTAATATACAGATATAGAAGTGTAGAGAATGTATAGTTTATTACACAAATACACAATCAGATATGTAGAATATGGATCATTTCATTACAATTATCCGTATACCGTATAACAGTAGACGGTACTACCTGGTTTCTGTTAGCGCCGAACGTTGGGCGGCACTTACCAAACCCGACACCCCACATTGTGCCAACGGCTTCGGGCGGAAGAGCACAATTGGGAGGGTACAAGCCTTACCCTGGTGCGAGGAAATGCAAGCTAAAGACAAAATTGTCATGGCAGGGCATGACCAGGCCCTAAGCCTTGGTTGGCGACTGGTCTAGGATCGAAGCTCCGACAGGCGGACAGTTAGAGCAATTGCTTTGCTGATCCGGCAGCTTCTGCAGCTTGTCTTGTTCCAGATGTAGGGGTGTTACCTTTCCTCTGGAGTGAACTAGGCAGGCCGAGAGAGGGATCATGCTGCATGGGCAACACATGATCTCTATATTTTAGCCCAGGCTTTGTGCTATGGAGAGGCAATAACTCCATCCCTGGTCTTAACTGGTCTCGGAATCAAAGCGAGAGGCAACTGTTACGGGTTATAAGTCCTTGTCAGTTGGCGTAGACATGGGGCGCCACGCGTTGCCTCTGACGGTGGGAGACACCTATAGGTGTCACTGATCAGCTACCGCCCGCCTCAAGCTGGGCAGCCCCCAGCCAATTGGGTGCTGATCCGCCACAGCCTGCCTGCTTCAATGGGTGCTTGGGGCTAGGACAAAATCTGAATCGCAGGCTGTAAAACCAATGCACCAGGTACAAACAAAAATAAAAATAGAAACCTCAAGCTACGGCTTGCAACCTGGAACGTGAGAACCATGTGTCCAGGATTTTCCACTGACTTGACCAATATTGACGATGTGAGAAAAACGGCTGTGATTGATGCCGAACTCAATCGTCTTAACATTGATATTGCTGGCCTGCAGGAGACTCGCCTCGCTGAGGAAGGGTCACTCAGGGAAAACAACTACACCTTTTTCTGGAAGGGTAGAGGGCAGGCAGAAAAAAGGCAACACGGTGTGGGCTTTGCAGTGAAGAATTCGCTACTGGGAATGATTGAAATTCCAGCAGGAGGAAATGAAAGACTATTATCCCTGCGCTTGGCAACCTCTTGTGGGTTTGCCACCATTATTACTGCATATGCACCGACACTCGATTCCTCTGATGATGTGAAGGATTTGTTCTATGAGGAGTTAGACTCCGTGATCAAGGCAGTTCCAAAATCTGACTACATTTATATGCTCGGTGATTTCAATGCTCGTGTGGGCAAGGACTCGAGTTCATGGCCAGTGTCCCTTGGAAAATACAACATCGGTCGCATGAATGAAAATGGGCAAAGGCTGCTGGAGCATTGCACCAGTAATGACCTATGTATTACAAACTCTTTTTTTAAAACAAAAGAGATGCATAAGGTCACATGGAAACATCCAAGATCCGGCCATTGGCACCAGCTGGACTTCATCATCACACGGAGACAACATCTGAACCATATATCATTGACTCGTAGTTACCACAGTGCTGACTGTGATACAGATCATTCTTTGGTTGTTGCAAGAGTTAGACTGAGACCAAAGAGAATCTACACAGCTAAACACAAATCTAGCCCCAGGATTAATATTATTAACACTCATGATCCTGAAAAGTGCTTTCAGTTTCAACAGCAACTTGAAGACGCTTTCACTGATACACCAGAAAATTGTACAGTAAATGAAAAGTGGGGTCAAATTAAGGAAACTCTTTATAAAACTGCCGTAGGGGTTTACGGCACTGTGGATCATAAGAGGCAGGACTGGTTTGCGGCCAACAGCGAGACTCTGCAGCCCTTGATTGATAAGAAGAAGAAAGCTCTCTTAAGAAACAAGGAAAGACCAACGCGTAACACTCTGAGTGAGCTAAGGCAAGCTAGGAAGGATGTGCAAAAGGCTGCCAGGCAGTGTGCAAATGATTATTGGATCAAGTTATGTGAGTCCATTCAAATCGCAAGTGATAAGGGAGACATAAGAAGCATGTATGAAGGAATAAAGAAAGCCTGTGGTCCAGTGATCAAAAGAAGTGCACCGCTGAAAACCTTGACTGGAGAAGTCATCACTGATAAGAAACAGCAGATGGACAGATGGGTAGAGCACTATTTGGAGCTTTACTCAAGTGAGACCAAACTAGCGGATGATGCCCTAACTGCCATAGAGGCTCTACCAACTCTTGACCACCTGGACACACTTCCCACCATAACAGAAGTTAAGTGTGCTATAAATGAACTTGCATCTGGCAAGGCTCCAGGTAAGGATGGGATTCCAATAGAGGTTATCAGGAGTGGGCAAGAAACACTCACTCTACAGATCCACCAGCTAATAGAGCTATGCTGGCGTGAAGGACAAGTCCCACAGGATTTCAAAGATTCAAACATCATAACGCTGTACAAGAACAAGGGTGATCGGAGCGACTGTAACAACTATAGGGGTATCTCACTTCTGTGTATTGTTGGAAAAGTATTTGCCAGAATTGTTCTGCGCAGACTTCAAGTCCTAGGAGATCAAGTCTACCCCGAATCACAGTGTGGCTTTCGACAGAACCGGTCTACCACTGATATGATATTCTCATTGCGACAAATGCAAGAAAAATGCCGTGAACAGAATCAACCACTGTTTATTGCCTTCATCGACCTCACAAAGGCATTTGATTTGGTCAGTCGTGAGGGTCTGTTCAAGGCACTAAAGAAGATTGGCTGCCCACCAACTCTTCTGTCCATTGTGGAATCGTTCCACACAGGCATGAAGGGTATAATCAAGTTTGATGGTGCAACTTCTGAAGAATTTGAAATCAAGAGTGGAGTTAAGCAAGGTTGTGTACTAGCTCCCACCCTCTTTGGAATATACTTTTCACTTCTACTGAAATATGCATTTCGTGATCAGGATGGTGGTATATACATTCACTCACGCTCAGATGGCGGCCTCTACAATGCTCAGAGATTGAAGGCTAAGACCAAAATTAGGAGGGTACTGATCAGAGAGTTGCTTTTTGCAGATGATGCTGCAGTTACGACCCACTCTGAGGAAGAATTGCAATGTCTACTATCTGCATTCTCCAATGCTTGTTCTGAATTTGGTTTAACAATTAGCAAAAAGAAGACACAGATTATGTCACAAGGTGCACATGGGGTACCATCAATCTTTATTGACGACGCCGAACTAGAGATAGTAGACCATTTTACATATCTAGGATCAGTGGTAAATAGCAAATTATCCCTAGATCAGGAAATCAACATCCGGATTGGTAAGGCAGCAACAACAATGAACAGGTTAAGAAAAAGAGTCTGGGAGAACAGGAAGCTTACTGCCAAAACAAAAGTCCTTGTCTATCAAGCCTGTGTCCTTAGTACTCTTCTCTATGGCAGTGAAACCTGGACAACTTACTCACACCAAGAGAACAATTTAAACAGCTTTCATATGCGGTGTCTGCGAAGAATTCTTGGTATTAAGTGGCAAGACAAAATCACAAATACTGAAGTATTGGAAAGATCAGGTTGTGTGACAGTTTATTCCATGCTCAATCTTCGTAGACTTAGATGGATAGGACATCTTAGGAGGATGGATGATGGTAGAATACCAAAGGATATCTTTTTTGGTGAATTACAGATGGGTAAGAGATCTCAGGGTCGGCCTCTACTACGATACAAAGATGTGTGTAAGCGGGACATGATTGATACAGGCATTGATAATGCACATTGGGAGCAAGTCGCCGCTGAACGTGTTGCGTGGAGGGCAAATATCAGAAATGGAATAAAGTCAAAGGAGAAAATTATTGCAGAAAAGTCACACACCAAGCGTTTGAGGCGTAAGATGGTGCATGATGGTGGAAATGACCACGTGTTCACATGCACCCACTGTGAACGGACATTTACAGCGCAAATTGGCCTTATCTGTCACACTCGCTACCGCCATAGTTAAAAGTTATTATGCCTTTTTAGAGCACAAACTATCGTCTGTCAAGACGGCAAGGTGCCAATGAGGATTACAATAATCATGTTACAAGTCTTCTGAAGAACGACGACCTCATCACGGCGCGAGGAAAAGTCTCTAGATCTCTGGTCAATCCCTCCGCCTTGTGCACACTTATTCCAAAGGTGTCTGCAAAGTCCTGCGTCCATCTTCGTACCCGTAAACCCTTGCCCCTTCTACCAGACACCAGGCCTTCCACACTGTGCTACCGCAGCCACTGTGACGTGTAATAGGGCCAAACTATTAATGTTTCCGCGACACGAAACTGTTTGAGTCTGATTTCTTCCACCGCCAGATCTTGCCAAATTTAGTCACAGTCGCTGTTCCAAGTTCACGCAACGGATCGTCGCCAAGTTGTTCCGTTCCTGTGCCAGTGAATATCACGCAGAATGCTCCTCAGTGTCCCTGTGAAATGTGGAACAGGCAGGAGTCTCGAAAAAACAAAAGCCCGCACAGGTACGCTACACATAATGCCACCGCCAGAATGAATACCAACACAAAAGTCCTCCGCGAAAACTACATTTCTTTGTCTATGGAAACGGCAGTCACTAGAAAACCAGCTGCCACACATTTCTGTATAAGGCAAACCAGTCAGTTCTGCGACAAAGCAGGCCACCATTATTCCAAATACCTAGTTGGCGTTACAGACAACTGCAAACAGATTTAAAAGCATTTAATACGAAATTCACAGCAGACAGTGTCGCGCAACGCACTCAACCCAGTAGCAGGACAATGGGACCATACACTTCCAGTCCAACATGAGGAAAATGCGGATGCAAACGGTAGCAACAAGCATAAACACTACAGAGGAATTAACCGTTTAAATGCCTATCCTCTATGTTGGGATCGGACTCTTTCTTTTTTAATGATTGCAAAATTGTTCACGACTCATATCTATATATTGCCACAAGAAACATGCATGTTCTAATATATTTTATCTATGTAACTTGCATGCCGGTGCTGTGCCATATGTTCTGAATATTGTTATATATTCTATAACGACTCAGTGCACATGTTTTTCTCTAACCAATCAGTAAACTTGTCTTTCTCTAACCAATCAGTAAAGTTGTCATTGTCTAACCAATCAGTACACCTGAATTTCGCTAATCAAGCAGTGCACCTGTCTTTGTCTAACCAATCAGTGCACCTCTCTTTGTCTAACCAATCAGTACTGGTGACTGTGTCTAACCAATCAGTACATCTGTCTTTGTCTAAACCAGGGGTCACCAAACATTTTTCACGGCGGGCCGGATAATTGACAAAATGACGAGCGTGGGCCGCATACTCATTCTGCACAATACTTACGACTGACTCCGAGGTAAAGATCTTACGGGCGCGGTTCGTAATCCCGTATTCCCGCGTTCGAAGCACAGCTGCGAGCGATTTTGCAGCAGACCACGTTGCGCTGGTTTTTTTTTGTACGTGGTCGTTCAGAAACAATGGCAAACTACTGAACGTAAACTGGACAGGACATCAACAAAAGAAAAATATGCTGTTGTTGACGGCAAACGTCCTGTAAAGGATAAGCAACTACCTTTAATAGTACTTGCAAGACAGAACGAAAGCTTTGGGAGGAAACGACGAAAACCCAAGTTAATGACGGGTGAGCGGCGTGCAATGCACAAAAAACAAAGAAAACCAACATATTTATTTAGTAACAAATGTTATCAAAGAAGGCGACGTTAGCAAAAAAGATTGATACATCAGACCTGTGCACATATCCGAATCTCACAAAGTAAGCAGCAGAAAAGGTGAGATTTGTGAAACTGATATTTGGCTTTCAAGATATCATCAATGTTTGGTTTGGAATGGCTGCATCCAATCAAGAGAATTGCTTTCAAATCTTCATCAGTCAATCTCGTTCGATGTGTTGATTTCACATTACTTCATTTTTGAAAATGTTTGCTCACAGACATTAGTTGTTCCAACCACTGATGTCATACCGATGAACAGAGCACCCGGAATGTGCACATCTTCCAACTGAGTCCTGATTTGCTCCATCAGACCCTTCCTCACTCTAGCCATGTCCACCCCCCCCCCCCCCGCCCCCCATCAGCTGTAACACCTCGAAGCTGATTCCATTGAAGGGTATAGTCTTGCAAAACCTTTTGCACTTCCATGAAAATGTCTTTTCCAGTTGTTGTTCCATGCATGCTGCAAACGGATGCCAACTCTTCCGTTATTTGAAAGTCCTAATTGACACCACGAACGAACACGAGAAGTTGTGACGTACTGGAGAGATCAGTAGACTCATCCAGTGCCAGAAAATACCACAAGTTCCTCGTTTTTTCGCGTATCTTTAGCACAATGTTCTCTCCAAGTTCTTCTGTTCTTCGCACAACTGAACTTGCCGAAAGGCTGATAATTCCAAACAAATCAGCATTCTCAGGACACAAGTCATTTGCTGCTTCGATCATACACTCTTTGATGATGTTGCCATCAGTAAACGGTTTTCCTCGTCCTACCATCTTATACACTATTTTTAACTTGTACGAGTGACAGATTCAGTTTACTACAACAGGGAACTACAACATCTACTAAAATCAAATGCGATATCTCGTATCACCAAAATCACAATATACAAAACACTAATCAGACCAGTTGTGCAGTATGGCTCTGAAACCTGGAGTACAACGAATGGAGACGAAGCCATGTTACAAACCTTTGAGAACAAAGTTTTAAGACGCATCTTTGGACCCATTAGAGATACACACTGTGGAGAGTGGAATTGAAGAAGTAACAAAGACATTTATGATCTTTTTAAGTCCCCCGCTATCACTGGTATCATTAAGGCTAGTAGACTACAAAGGCTGGGGCATATATAAAGAATGGAAATTAATAGGGAAACAAAACTCGCTTACACTCAGGAAATAAATGATCGTAGATCCCGAGGTAGAACAAGAAGACGGTGGAGAAATATTATATATACAGACCTACAAGCACTTGGAATCAACGACTAGCAAGAGAAGGTCAACCAGAGAGACGAATGGAGACGGATTGTATCTGCAGCAAAGAACCTCAATGGCTCGGAACTCTGAAGAAGAAGAAGAAGAAGAAGAAGAAGAAGAAGAAGAAGAAGAAGAAGAAGAAGAAGAAGAAGAAGAAGAAGAAGAAGAAGAAGAAGAAGAAGAAGAAGAAGAAGAACGAGCGAACGAACGAACAGACTTTATTTTCAAAGGGTGACAAATTGGGCACGCAGGCCCGTCTTACATTCGGCCCTTCCAATCACTCATCTTTCTTTCATCAACAGTGCATAGGAAAAAAACATTGTCACATGAATTTTGTAAACATAAACAATGCATATTACTATGTTATGAGACACCCACCCACACATCCCCCATTCACTTCAACTCCCCCACCCAACCACACACATATATAATACATTCCCCCACCCAACCACACACACATATATAATACATTCCCCCACCCATCCACCACATCCCTACACCTACACATCTCCCCGCCCACACACACCTCTCACCCACCACACATCCCATCCACCCACACCCCAAGCACACATACATTCAATAACCCACACATCCCCCACCTACACACATCTCCCCACCCACTCACATATCCTCTACCCGTCCCATTTCCCACCAACAATCACTCACCCAATATCCTCCTCCACCCACACACCTCCAACCACTCAACCAAACACATATTCCTCAGCCACACACACTTCTCCCCGTCAACTCACATATTCCGCACCTACCCACACACAAATTCCGCACTCACCCACATAACCTCCCATCTCCCCCAGCCCACTCACAGATCCCGAGCCCACACCTGCAAACATCCCCCACCATCTCCTAACCTGCACACACTCACCCACCCACATATCCTCTACCCACCCACACATCCTCTACCCACCCATCCCCCAACCAACATCCCTTAACCACACACCCTTACTCATATACAATCACCCACCCACACATCCTCTACCCAACCACACATCCTCCACCCAACCACACATCCTCCATCCACCCATTCCCCCAGCCACACATCCCTTAACCAACACACCCTACCCATATACACACACATCCCCACCCACGCACAAGCTCCCCACCCCATACAAACATCCCTCACACACATCCCCACCCACAAACACATTCCCCATTCACAACACACACCTCCCATTCACGCACACACAACCCATACATTCATCCCCTCACACATCCCTAGACACACGTACTTATCCCTCAACCACTAACACCCACACATCCCTAGACACACGTACTTATCCCTCAACCACTAACACAAACACATCCCTTACCCACTCATCAACACATACATCTCCTATCTACCCACCCACACTCACGCATCCTAACCACCCATCCCCAACCCTCACACACATCCTTCACCCACCCACAAACCCAACCACACCTTCACCCACCCACACAAACATCATTTATCCACACCCAGCTCCCCTCCCACACAATACCACACCAACACACATCCCAAAGACACATCCTTCACCCACACACACATCTATCCACACATCTCTTACCCATCCACACATCCCCCAACTACAATCACCCTCACTACCCACACATACATCCTCCATCCAGCCACACACACCCCCACCCAGCCAGACATATCCCCCACCCACACAAGAAGAAGAAGAAGAAGAAGAAGAAGAAGAAGAAGAAGAAGAAGAAGAAGAAGAAGAAGAAGAAGAAGAAGAAGAAGAAGAAGAAGCGACCTCTCAAAGAGACAATGACCCTGATTTTCAGATTTATTACACTTAACTAGTGTTATTGAACAATAATGTCATAAACATACAAATATATATATATATATATATAGATATATATATATATATTATATATATATATATATATAATATATATATAATATATTATATATATATATATATATATATATATATATATATATATATATATATATATATATATATATATATATTCATCTCTAACTACATGTATTTTTGTTGGGTGTGCCACTATAAATGATCTATCCTTATTGAATCAGTCTTCCAAATTAGTTATTGTGCCTCTTGTTCTGAGGAAAAAATTAACTGTATCCATTCGGATTTGTCACCCTTCAAGTTCTTGGACCTCTGCGGCAAGATATGTGATAGTTTCCATAAAGTTCTTTTGTTCCAGAATAGGGGTTAGTGGCTCACTGATTTTTCTACCTCTGTACATACACTAAGTTCTCACGGATACCTGTCCTTTTTTGGGTAGAAGAAATCTGCAGGAAGTTGCTTGTGACTAGAATTTGGCCTCACTCTACCAGCTGCCTCACTCAGTCAAGCTGCTTCATTCACCAAAGTCAGGTCTGGATCTAATTGGATAAGGCCACTCCCTGAAATTTCAGCATTCAACATACATCTAACCACATCCTCAATATGACATTAGAAATGCAATGCTGTAAACTCCTAAGAACACAACAAGTGAAATCAATAGAAGGAATCTGGTTCCTAAAGAAAAATAAACAGAAGACATATGGTCTTGGTGGTCTCAATTAGTTATCACAAACATAATTGGTTGCTCTCCCCCCAATCTTCCCTTATAAGGTGTTCAAGATTTAGACAAGCAGATGTGCAGTTTCATCTTCACCTATGCCTGTCCTTATAGTCTCCAGCTTGACTAATACCTTGATTGATTTGGAATTTGTCAATTAGGTCCACCATTCTCTTTTTTACCTAGTTATTTTCTCTTCCATTAAAGAAAGAAAAAAACAATCTCATACATTAAGGGGTTTTTAAACCATTCCCCATTGCAATGAGTAGTTGCATATAAACAGTATACGTACATCATGGTATCAATTCTTGTATGGTATTCAGGTGCATTCTTCTTAATTAAATGCTTCAAGTGAGAAGTTATCTTCCCTTCTCTTCTCATGGATGTAATATGCTTTTACCTCATTTATCATCATCATCATCGTCATTATCATTGTTATTACAATCCTCATCATCAATCTCATCATTATCATTTTATCATCATCATCATCATCATCATCATCATCATCATCATCATCATCATCATCATCATCATCATCATAATCATTATCATCATCATCATCATCATCATAATCATCATCATCATCATCAGCAGCAGCATCATCATCATCACAAACATCATCTTCATTACAATCATCATCATCATCATTGTTATTACAATCATCATCCTCATTATCATTACAATCATCGGGACTCTAGATCACATATTATAACAGGAGTGACATGAAATACAAAGTAGGATCTTGCTTAAGACACAGAACAAGATGCTTGTAGTATGCGCGATATGTAACATGGGTTGTGTCGTGCTTAGGGACGAGACCAGATAATGGTAACCTGAGTGATATTTAATACAAAGTGCTGCCATGTGTCAGAGTGCACTTAAGTATTACTTAGTGTATGGGTTATGACGAACATGTTCTCTAGTGATAGACAGGACATTACATATCAAAGTTGCCTTCTATCATGAGATTGATTGCAGCTCATACTCCTTCTTAGCATGTCACTTCTATTCACTCATTTACACTCATTCATCAGGAATCATTCTCATACTTGCATGTAAGATAAGTAGACTTATGTGATTTCCCAATGATAACTTTAAATGTTTAACAGCATTGACATCATAATGAAATCTCATCCTTCCATAAACCATTAATCATGTACAATCATTTTTGCATGGATGACAATTAAGCATAAGTGTGTGCTTCACACATGATACATTCACACCTGTGTAATAAATATTGAAATCACACATGACTCACCACAGGCATGCTCTCTTCAATGACACAGACGTATGTGATCATTAGGCATACTTATGAGTTTCACAAATGATGATTCCTCATGTTTATCAATAATGAAATCACACATGGATCACCACATGCTCTCATCAAATACATATAATTATGTGAAACATCTAATCCACATTCATTAATCATGCATCATAACCACACTTGCAGAGGTAATGATTTGACATTATCATATTCCTCACAAATGATCAATCCACATGTTTACAACAATGAAAATACATTTGACTCACTGCATGGGTGCTTTCACCCATCACACAAAATTATGATACATATAGAAATATATTTCCCTCTCATATGCTCATGTACCTTTCTGTTACATTTTACACTAATTTCTCTTACCAATGTTGGAACATGTAGAATAGTTTCTTCTTAGTGAACTAAGTATTCTTAGCTTCATAAATCTTAAGTTACTCACCAAATTATAATTCACTGCTGATTGAGTTTAACTACTTAAGAAATGAAATGTACAACTTATGTCTAATGTTTACACATTAAATAAGTTGTTTGACTGGGAGAAACAGAAACTCACTGTAGTTTGTTCTAAGGTACAGTTTATCTATGACTATAATAACTGAATATAATATATTAGTTTCTACTAAATTAATTTCTTAAGGACTAATCACTTGGTTTACAACACACTGACTTATCAACTCTTCTCGGGAAACAGGCTCACAGAATAAACTAATTTAAAACATTTTTGTTTTTACCTTATTCTTTTCGAATGGCTCCAATCACCACATGTCAACACCCAGATTTCAGGTCCGAGATGTGGTTAGATTTCTAAATATACTGGCTGCTGGTTTGTTGGTCTTTTTCTCTATCGTCTTTATTGTACTGACGTTCGAAGAGATTTTAGGCCACCAATTCCTGCATTCACAGTCGACCTTCTTCTTATTAGTGAGACGTGTTTGTGGTACACACAATGAGATCGTGTATCGGTCTTTCGTCTCTTTTATGCCAGCTTTTTCGGTCCATGTTTATGGCTCAATGTTGCTGTTGCTTCGTATTGTCGTAAAATGAGTTTGCAGTGTAAAATTATGATGTTAGAAGCGGGGAACAAACCATCACTGTTGCGGTGTCACTCTTAAATTGTTTTACAATGAATATTCTCAGCGACGTCGTCAGCTTGCGAAATTATATCACATACATAAAGTAGGACAGACACTTGGATTATCGCCCAGAGTTCCTTGAGTAAAGTAAACATTTGCGTAATGATGTGATCCAGCAGAAAGGTTGTAAATTACTGTTACTGACCTCGAGACCATCTCGATTAAGACCTTGACCGGGAAATTCTCATGAGCTGGGGATACTATTTTCGTAACAACACGATTTCTATGGCATTTTTATGCTACGTTTGCTACTTGTTTGCCTCGAATCACACTTGTAGATCACTTGCCTATCATATTCAAACAAAGAAATCCTTGTTACATACCTACAAAATGGATGACAGGCAAAAAGAAGTAAATATTTCTGGAGCATCGGACCTGTGTTGACAACCGCACGCATCTGGGGGAGGGAAAGATTCGCACGCGCGTGTGAATGTGTGTGTGTGTGTGTGTTGCCACAACACGTCAGAGCGTAGACGGCGCTACCATGAGCCGGGGAAGGACTTGGGATGGCGCGAAATAAGCAAACATTACAATAAACAAGACAATCTAAATACAATAATTTATAATTGACAATGCTAAATTTAAGACACATAGCAGCCTAGAACACTGCACGTGTGAAGTTCTCCTATTATTATAAACATAATATTTACATTTAGATTGTACCACAACGTCAGGTGTTCCAAACGTTAAATCAAATCAAATCAAATCAAATCAACTTTATTAGGGTCACAAATTGGGCGCGCAGGCCCGTCTTACATTCGGCCCTTCCAATCACTCGTCTTTCGTTCATCAAGAGCATTATACATTTACATAGGAAGAAAAATAAACATTGTGAAATGAATGTTGTAAACATAAACAAGGCTAATTACCATGTTATGAAGCCCATTTCCCACCTATCCATACATCACCCCACCCACACAACACCCCCACCTACCCACACACACGCGCACCAAGGGACACATACACACCCCCACCTAACGACACACACGCACACCAAGGGACACATACATACCCCACCAACCGACCCATCCCCCTCCCGCACATCCCCCACCCACACACACTGCCCTCACCTGATCCCCCAACCAAAACACACTCGCCACCCACAAACATTCCCCCACCAACCCACACATCCCACGCCCATCCACATCCTACCCCACACATCCTCTCCCCACCCACACCTCAAACCACCCATCCCCCAGCCACATCTCCATCGACAACATATTCCCCACCCACACACACAATCCCCCACCAACCCACACATCGCACATCCACTCACACATCCCCAAACCATACACACACATCCCCACCAACTGACATGTCCCTACCCCCCCCCCCCCCACACACACACACATCTCCCTAACCACCCATACATCCCCAATCCACTCACACACACCCCACCACCCACACATACAACTTCCACCCACCCACACATGCCTTAACCTAATCCCCCACCACACAATCCCCACCCGCACATCACATACACCCCTACCACGCACTATTCCCAACCCACGCACCACACACACACATATCCCTCACCAACACATCCCCACTTACACACCACACACATATCCCCCACCCAGATACCACACAATATTCCCACCCACACCCACACAGATACCCTTACCCATCCACCCCACATACCCCCACTCACACACCACAAAAATCCCCCACCCACACACACATACCTCACCCACACAATATCACCAACCAACACACCACACACCTCTCCCCACCCACACACGCATTCCCTACCCGTCCACCAACACACACTCACTCACGCATACATCCTCCACTACGCACCCACACACCCCCACCCACCCCCAACCAAACATCTCTCGATCACAATACCCCTACCCCCACACACATCCTCCACCCACTCACACATCCCACCCCGACACATACAACTCCCTCACCCACCTACACATCCCTAAGCCACTCACACACCCCCACCCACACATTCCCCACCCACACACACACATCTCCCACCCACACTCCCCCACATACTTCCCCCAACCACCACAATCCCCTGCTCACCCACACATATACCCCACCCATACTCACATTCCCCGCACCCATCACACACATCCCCCACACCACACACTATCCTCCACCCATACCACCACAAACATACCCTCCACCCACACATCATTCACACATCCCCCACCAACACACCGCACACATATCTCAAACCCACACACCATACACTTCTCCCCACCCGCCCTTCCATCCCAAATCCACCCAACACAATCCCCTACCCACACAACCCCGCCTCCCACACATACTTCCTCAAACCATCCACACATCTCCACCCACATAAACACACATCCCCTGCATCCGTCCCATACACATATCCTCCACCCATACACACATCCCCCACACCCATTCCAACACCCCTACTTTCACCCCCACACATCCATCCACACATCCCACCAACACCCACAAATACCACTACCCACCAAAACCCACACACCCCAACCCATCCAAATGCATACCCCCACCCACACACCCCCACCCACACATATCCCCACACTCACACACATCCTCCACATACACTCACACTTCCTCACATCTAGACACATACAAAATGTCTAACGTTAGTATTGAAATTAGTATGAACAAACTCCCACACTTTACTCACACACATACACTGACACTTGTCATGAGCAGTCTCATAAAAATGTTAAACATGGAGAAAAATGTGTACATAAAATGTATGTGACGTAAAAATAGTGATGCTCTCTCTCTCTCTCTCTCTCTCTCTCTCTCTCTCTCTCTCTCTCTCTCTCTCTCTCTCTCTCTCTCTCTCTCTCTCACACACACACATTCACTCTCACGCTCACACATTCACTCTTCCGCTCATTCATGCACTCTCACGCATTCACTCTCACGCTCACTCATTCACTCTCCCGCTCACTCATTCACTTTCCCGTTCACTCATTCACTCTCCCGCTCACTCATTCACTCTCCCGCTCACTCATTCACTCTCACGCTCACTCGTTCTGTCTCTCATTCACACTCACTGACTCACTCACTCAAACTACAGTAATGAACATGAGTTTATATTATGCATGATAAAATCAAATGGTATTTAACTGATAATATGACAGATGAGAATACACAAACATATGGATTCGCGTGTTACATAACATGCGTGTTACATGACATGCATCTGCTCAGCTCTCTCTCTCTCTCTCTCTCTCTCTCTCTCTCTCTCTCTCTCTCTCTCTCTCTCTCTCTGTATTCTTTCATATACACACACTCACACGCATGCGCGCGCTCACACACACACACACACTAACACATCAACTCTCCCACTGTCTCACTCTCTGACACACAATCCTTCACACACACACACACACTCACTCTCTCAATCACACTCTCTCACACATACACATGAACACATGCACATGAACGCATGCACGCACGCATACACTCCCTCACTCACTCTCACACATACACGTACGAATGCATGCACTGACACATTCCCCCGCCATTTCTCGCTCAATCACTCTCTCCACACACACGCATTCACTCTCTCCCTCTCACTGACACCCACTTTCTCTCTCTCTCTCTGTCTCTCTCTGTCTCTCTCTCTTTCTCTCTCTCTCTCTCTCTCTCTCTCTCTCTCTCTCTCTCTCTCTCGCTCCCACACGCACACACATATATAGTGAACAATTATAGTTAAAGAATCAAAAAATCAAGCAAGTTCGAGTACCGTCGGCTGGCCGGATGAAATGACATCGTGGGCCGGATCAGGTCCGCGGGTCGTAGTTTGGTGACCCATGGTCTAACCAATCAGCACACCTGAATTTTTTAAATCAATCAGTACAATCGTCTTTGTCTAACCAATCGATATAGGTGACTTTGTTTAACCAATCAGTACACTTGTCTGTGTCTAACCAATCAGTAAACTTGTCTGTTTCTAACCAATCAGTACATGTGACTATGTCTAACCAATCAGTACAGTTGATTGTGTCTAACCAATCAGTACACTTGTCTGTTTCTAACCAATCAGTACATGTGACTATGTCTAACTAATCAGTACATGTGACTATGTCTAACCAATCAGTACAGTTGATTGTGACTAACATGCTGGACGACCTATCTGTGTTGTCGTATCAAAGACAGATAAGCGTCTGATCCAGTCACCATGCGGAGTATACTTTCTAAGAGTTCATTATAATGTAAAAATATTCCACAACTGGACTTGAGTTAGAGCCAGATGCTGCACCTCTAAGCCGTTCGGCTCCTCGGGATAGGTAGTTTAGAGCAAAAGTATACCTTCATATAATCGCATAAATAACAGCTTGTACACTAAACTATTCATAGACAAGACTTCCATCTTAAATGAACCAGTAAGCTATGAGTTATATATGTCTACGTCGCCTTGAGACCAGTTCACATACTTACTGCCTCGTTCTTCAAGTAGTACTTTTCTAGCAGAATCGGGGAGTCCCAAGCTTCATTGTTGGCGATGAGTACGGTTGTTTTTGGTCGAGAGAACAGCTCAGAAAGTCCAGCAGCCTTCAACATTGAAAGCAATGAAAGTGAAGCGATTTAGTTTCATTAAAAAAGAAGAATAAACCATCACATGTGAAGAAGTATGTAGTGTAGACGAGATGATATGTATGTCTGGGTGATAACAAATACAAACGTGCAGCAAGAAAAAGTGAGAGAGAGAGAGAGAGAGAGAGAGAGAGAGAGAGAGAGAGAGAGAGAGAGAGAGAGAGAGAGAGAGAGAAAGAGAGAGAGAGAGAGAGAGAGAGAGAGAGAGAGAGAGAGAGAGAGAGAGAGAGAGAAATGGGATGGATGGATTGAGGGATGAAAGGACGGGTCATAGATTGATGGATGCATGGATGGATAGACGAATAATGATGCAGTAATGATGACGATGGTACAGTATTAATTGCAGACAATGAGCAGGATCTGCAACATTTAGTAGATGCGGTTGTTGCACACAATGAACAACTTGGTTTAGAATTACATTATCAGAACACACATATTATGGTTGTCACTAGGAAGTAGGAAATACCACAATGTAATACTAAGGTAAATGGGCATATTCTTAAACAAGTAAACTAATACAGTTATCTCGGAACAGTCATAACATCTGATGGGAGATGCCCGCAACAAGAATCGCCTTGGCGACGATAGCCTTTTGCAAGATGGAAAAAATACACTGACGAATAAAAAGATGTCAGTTGCAAAGAGAAGAAGAGTTTTGAATTGCTACACAGATCCACTACTTTTGTATGGATGTGAAGCGTGGACAATGTGCAGACAAGCTGAAAACATATGGTGGCTGTGGAAATATGCTTTCTGAGGAAAATGCAAATAGTACAATGGACAGACATAAAACCTATTGACCAAGTCCTCCAAGAAACAAATGAAAATCGTCAACTGATTAGAGAAATTAGACGTAGACAGTCACACTTTTTTGGACACGTTATGAGAAGAAATAAATTGGATAATTTGGTGACAAATGGCAAGATTGAGAGCAAACGAACAAGGGAAAGGCAGAGAAGTAAATACCGGTATGACTTGGCCACGTGGCATGGTCGAGACAAGAACATTGAGCTGATCCACGACTCTGGTGATCGTGTGAGATGGCGAAACATGACTGCCCACGCTTATCGGCACACGATGATGATGGTGATGATGATGATGATGATGATGATGATGATGATGATGGTGATAGGTGTTGTTGATATTGATGTCGAACTCTGTTGATTCAAGACGTCTTGTGGAAGATGAAGATGAAGAATTAACAACTGGTAATGACGTAGTATCAATATGGTAATATTGATGAGTTAGTTCACGTCAGGTAAACACCTTGAAGAACTGGGAATTAGTTTACTTCGATAAACAACTAGTGTATGCCCTAGATCAGTGGTTCTCAACTTTCTTGGCCCGTGCCCCCCTTCACCATATTTTCAGAACGTCATTCCCCCCCTTTCGTATTTCCTACCTAAAAATCTCCCCCACCCCCAAGCTCATACACAGTATACGTAATAATGGAAGCACATACTAAAACAAATCTAGACGTCCACATAAAATGTGATTTGTGGGTCTACTTACTTTATAAAATGAATTTTAGAAGGGTGAGACGTACAGAACCGTAAAGTATGAAGGGAAGAACAATATCAAGTAATCAGTTCTTGTATTAACGCGATCTTGAAATAATCTTCATTCCCCTCCTGGAAACCCTAAAATTCCCCCTGGAGGGGGCGGGGGGGGGGGGGATTTCCCACCGGTTGAGAACCACTGCCCTAGATCATCCACTGATTAGTGTAGAATGTTCCACATATTAGTGTCTGTCTAGAATGTTCCACAGATTAGTGTCTGCCCAGAATGTTCCACTGATTAGTATCTGTCTAGAATGTTACACATATTAGTGTGTGTCTAGAATGTTCCACAGATTAGTGTCTGTCTAGAATGTTCCACAGATTAGTGTCTGTCTAGAATGTTCCACTGATTAGTGTCTGCCCAGAATGTTCTACTGATTAGTATCTGTCTAGAATGTTCCACATATTAGTGTCTGTCTAGAATGTTCCACAGATTAGTGTCTGCCCAGGATGTTCCACTGATTAGTGTCTGTCTAGAATGTTCCACTGATTAGTGTCTGTCTAGAATGTTAAACAGATTAGTGTCTGCCCATGATGTTCCACTGATTAGTGTCTGTCTAGAATGTTAAACAGATTAGTGTCTGTTTAGAATGTTCCACTGATTAGTGTCTGTCTAGAACGGTCCACTGATTAGTGTCTGCCTAGAATGTTAAACAGATTAGTGTCTGCCCAGAATGTTCCACTGATTAGTGTCTGTCTAGAATGTTAAACAGATTAGTGTCTGCCCAGGATGTTCCACTGATTAGTGTCTGTCTAGAATGTTAAACAGATTAGTGTCTGCCCAGGATGTTCCACTGATTAGTGTCTGTCTAGAATGTTAAACAGATTAGTGTCTGTCTAGAATGTTCCACTGATTAGTGTCTGTCTAGAATGTTCCACTGATTAGTGTCTGTCTAGAATGTTCCACATATTAGTGTCTGTCTAGAATGTTCCACTGATTAGTGTCTGTCTAGAATGTTCCACATATTAGTGTCTGTCTAGAATGTTCCACTGATTAGTGTCTGTCTAGAATGTTCCACATATTAGTGTCTGTCTAGAATGTTCCACTAATTGTCTGTCTAGAATGTTAAACAGATTAGTGTCTGCCCAGGATGTTCCACTGATTAGTGTCTGCCCAGGATGTTCCACTGATTAGTGTCTGTCTAGAATGTTCCACTGATTAGTGTCTGTCCAGAATGTTCCACATATTAGTCTCTGTCTAGAATGTTCCACTGATTAGTGTCTGTCTAGAATGTTAAACAGATTAGTGTCTGCCCAGGATGTTCCAATTATTAGTGTCTGTCTAGAATGTTCCACTGATTAGTGTCTGTCTAGAATGTTCCACTGATTAGTGTCTGTCTTGAATGTTAAACAGATTAGTGTCTGCCCAGGATGTTCCACTGATTAGTATCTGTGTAGAATGTTCCACTGATTAGTGTCTGTCTAGAATGTTCTTCATATTAGTGTCTGTCTAGAATGTTCCACTGATTAGTGTCTGTCTAGAATATTAAACAGATTTGTGTCTGCCCAGGATGTTCCACTGATTAGTGTCTGTCTAGAATGTTCCACTGATTAGTGTCTGTCTAGAATGTTCCACAGATTAGTGTCTGCCCAGGATGTTCCAATTATTAGTGTCCGCCAAGGGTTTTCCCATGCTTAGAGTCTGCCCAGGATGTTCCACTGGTTAGTGCTTGGCCAGGGTGTTCCACTGATTAGTGTCTGTCTAGAATGTTCCACTGATTAGTGTCTGCACTGTATATTCCACTGATTAATGCACGCACGCCATCACCCACCCACCAGATACTCGCCATGCATATTGAATCAATTGCTTACCATGAACATTGATATAACATTCTGTAATTAATATAATCAGTTACATTGTCTGCTGTATTTATGGTAAACATTTACAGTAAGTATTTTCTGGCTAATGTTATCACGGATAGAGTCCAATGTACGTAAAGTCAACATTGTGAAATTGTATTGCTAATAATAATCCCTGAATAAATTACAGCAAACTTACGATAAACATTGATACAATATTCTGTGGTTACAATAATCATTGACAGAACATATGTAACTTAACAGTAAACACTGTGAACAGTCATTTATGAATCATAATCCCTGTGTAAATTGCAGCATACTTACCATAATCATTGAGTACATTGTGCTGTAATCTGCCTGATTTTTAATTATTTCCATGGCAGTTTCCTGCTGTTAGAAGATAGAAGATGGTGATTGAAGTGTACCTATTTACAAACAGGCAAACAATCATGGAGAAACACGCTGGCATGTACAGACGTGTTTATTAGGCCAGGTAAGCAGAAACGTTGTTTAGCGGACATAAGGATGAATATGTGATTACATAAACACAGGCAGATGGGGGCTGCGTGGTCTCGAGGTATGGTGTCCGCCTCGAGTGAGGTTCCGGATTCAAGCCTCGATGAGAACCGGGATTTTTTCTCTTGGACTTCTAGTAATAAAAATTTCCCCTGGTCTCTGGGTAGTGACATCGGACGCCCGTGTGTATTGTTGCGCACGTACAAAAATCCCTTGGCAGTTGGAAATCAAAAAAGAGTAGCCTAACAGCGCTGCCCGAGCAAAATTTCGAGTTAAAAATCTACCCAAAGTATTTCAGGATCCTTGCCGGTGCTACGGAGTTCGTGCACTAAACTGACTCAGGCTTGAGTTAGGAGGAGAACGAGCACTTATGGGTTACACCCGTGTGCCGTGATGTTGATCCATCGACTAAACTAAACACAGGCAGACACACAGACAGGCAAGAGAGCCAGGCAGCTAAATAAGAAGGGTACTTTTCTGATAATTCTCCCCAAACAAACGTCACCAGCTATATTTAGCACTGACGGTGATCTCCTCTGTGTTCGGGTACAGTGCGTGTCAGTGCGTTTCAATTGCCCCACAGTGTTTCTTTGGCTTTGGCAACCGTTTCTGTGTGACTGTTTGTGTGTGTGTGTGTGTGTGTGTGTGTGTGTGTGTGTGTGTGTGTGTGTGTGTCAACATCATGAGTTTTCTGGAACTGGCAGCAGCAGCAGCAGCTGTCCACGACAAGCAGAGTAGCGTTGCTTTTCTGCAGCATCATGGCATCTGACATTCTGCTAGACGCTGTTCTCATAATCATGTCATCATGGTGCTATCGCTGACTGAGCGTCAGGACAGATGGAGATGCCGACGACATTCACCATGTCGGCAGGACATCCTCCCGCTGAGACCAGGCACATGGCTGCAAGGCCTCGCGTCTCCCCTACAGACAGATCATCATTCTTTTCATATACTGCTGGTCTCAAGAGTTGACAAGCATTTCATTTTGCCAGTTACAGTTGGGGATGTCGCCGACAGCAACTGTTGACTGGAGTAATAACATACTAGAGGTTTGTGCCAACAAACTGTTAGTCAATCCGGTAGTAATCGCAGGACCAAATACCACTGTCGAGATAGATGAGAGCCTATTTACAAGGCGCAAACATCATGTGGGACGAGTGTTGCCACAACAGTGGGTATTTGGTGGCATCTGTCGTGAGACAGCCGACTGCTTCATGTTCTGTGTTCCAGACAGAACAGCAGCAACGCTTCTGCCGCTGATCAGGACACACATTCGGCCTGGCACAACTGTAGTCTCCGACCTCTGGCGTGCGTACGACGGAATTGGAAGTATTCCCGAATTTTCTTTGTGGACCCTACCACCGGTGCGCATACTCAATGCATCGAGCGAATGTGGAGAACGGCCAAGAAGAGAAACAAGGGGCAGAATGGAATACACAAGCATTTACTAGAGTCCCACATGTGCGAATTCATGTGGCGTCGACAGACTAAATGCGCTGGTCTCAATGTGTTTAACACCATTCTTGCGGACATTGTTCGATACTGGCCACCACCGCAAGAATAGCGCACCGCATAGAACATTGCATACCGATAGAATTGCTCACCGAGCTACGGTGCAACACAGGGACACCCTGGATGTGACGTCATACACTGGGATTCCTTTTGTTTGGGGTGAATTAACAGACAAATACCATAAGAAGACACACTCAGCATTGGTTTGAGTCAGGCAGTGTTATGTCATTTACTCGTGGCTACACAGTGAGCTGAACAAAAGACACACTCATCATTGGTTTGAGCCAGGTAGTGTCATATCATCTACTTGTGGCCAAACAGGGTGCTCCTGTGGTGCGTGCAGTCGCTAGCACGATTGCCTGTCGGCCCGATAATCATGTTTTCGAATCCCATTGGAGGAAGGAATTATTTTCACGACCCAAGTTCCCTAAAATTAGTATCTGCACTTTTCTATGAAGTAAAGAGACCCTTTCACAATAAATACATATTAAGCTGTGTCACTGTGTTAATTATGTTAACGGTTAACCATAACACCTCAATGGGTGTGTTTATCTCAGGTAAGATCAACTCGAGCTGGCCAGCGCTGTTGTCAGCCCGCTTTAGTGTGCTTGTTTATCTCCAGTAATGATCAGAGCTGGCCGGTATTGGGATCAGCACGTGACATTTTACCTGTATGCGCAGGTAAACTTTCATTCAAGGGGATGTTAGTATGTAAAAGGGGAAACAATTCTGGTTTAGTCAAGATCCACGAATAGTCTCCCTTGGCATACTTTCATAATTAAGGGGTATAACTGCGGGGTTTAATAATATTACATAATTTTATGATTATCTCGGGAAGTTATGGCTTAAATTAATTGAGAATCGTAGTTTTTTATTGACGTAACTACTCATCGCTAAACATACAAGAAATTTTGGTGTTTACTTAAGTTTTAGGGTTAATTTTTAATAATAATCTTTGCGTGGCTAGTATATTTTTAAACCCGATTTTCACCAAGCGCTTAATGATGATACATGGGTAAGGAAACCTGCCGAAGTACTATCATGGTGGAAATGTTTATTCATGCAATCCAACTATGGATCCTCGAGTTAGCTCAAGAGATGGAATAAATCATTTTTTCTGTCATACTGACTTCTATCTCCTCATCGAAGGAGGGGATCAATATGACTGGGGTTCGATCACACCACACACCCCACCACACACACACACACACACACACACACACACACACACACACACACACACACACACCACACATTGGGACTCGAACCCGACAACTATTTGGTCTACTTATCTATATAAGTATTCCACATGCCCGGGGCTTGCCTCGCCACCACCGCCGCCACCCCTAGACCGGAAGTAGTCACCACGACAACCGGAAGTAGTCACCCAGAACCAAGAAAATACCCGCCAAAATTTTAAAAAATGCGGTCCCTGAAGGATCCGCTTTTTGACGTCAGAGCAAAGAATCATGACTTTTTATATAGTAAAAAATGACGTCATCAGAAGGATTCAGATCCTAATTTTCGCGGTAAATACAACATGGTATACTACTGTAACGGACATATAATAATATTGCTACTGGTACTATTGGTGGTTGAACTCTTCGCTGGCTTCTGAGGATGGGGACGGAGCGCATATGGGACTACCCCGAATGCTGTGATGTCGGTTCCTAAATCAACCAATCATCAATCAATCAATCAATCAGTCAATCGATCGATCAATCAATCAATCAATCAATCATAGCATAATGTTCGTCTCTGTTATCATCATACAGATGTTTCATATAATCTGACCCCACATGTAAAATCTGATCTTTTTCTATTATGATTTTTCCATCTTTTGTTTTTACCACAGTATTGTTGAAGTATGTATTCTTTGATAATAAGCTCCCGCATTCTTTTGTGCATTACGTTGTTATTTGTTACTGTTGTGTTGTTTTCCAATTTCTAAGTAATTATTCTCTATCCATGCTTCTTTTGATTCCTTATATAATATTCTGACTTTTCTGTGAATTTCTTCATATTTTGCAGGCTTATGTTTGTTCTGTCTTCTTGTTTCAATTATTTTGAAAATGTGTTCAGTCATACATGTCTTACGACCCACTTTCTTTCATTTTTAGAACAGTTTTCTCTGCAGTCAATCTGATTGAATTCTTCAACATTTTCCCTTGATCATCCACATCTTGAAATATGATCACTAGATTAAACAATATAGCATAAGTGTTCTTTACTTCCATGTTAGAATTGTCTTGCATTTCTTTGTCATTTTTCAATGTGCCCAAATCATATTTAGGGTTTCCTGTTGTATATTTGATTTACTGTAACTTTACCCTCAATGTGCCTGTAATTAATATGTGATCACTGTAACCGTCTGCAAGTGGAATTACTTTTGCGATTGTTAACTTATATCGAAACCTGCTAAAAAGGGGCGAGGAATCTGTCCGGTTTGTAATCGTGCTGTCTGGACTCCTCCATGTCCATAATCTTCTAGGATGTTGTTCAATTCGGGTGTTCCTTACAATCATGTCCAGCTCTTTTGCCCATTATACAAGTATGTATCCTCTTTCGTTTCGCTCTCCCACACCATGGTTACCTACACTGCATCCATCGCCTTGATTTCCTACTTTTGCATTGAAGTCATCTATTACGATATCTATTTATGATTTTACTACATTTCTTCAAAGCAGAATTCAAGTCACTTTAAAATTCCTCTATACTTTCTTCACTGCATTCACTTTTTGGAGCATGCATTTTAATGAGGTTTATGTTAAAACGTCTGCCAATTAATTTTACTAATAGATCCTGTCTGACACTACCCAATATCCTTTAACATAATGTGATGTTACCGATCCAATATAACGGCTACACCTCATTGTCGATCTTCTACCGCAGAATAAGTAATCTTACAATCAGCAGACCGCGTCGCGTTGTTTTTTTTTTTAACGAATTGGTATGGCTGACGGATGTTAAGAAAGCAATGGCAAATTACTGAATGTAAACTTGCGAAGCGATCACAACAGCAAACGAAATTGGTGTTGACTGCAACGTCCTGATTGCAACAATGTAAATCTTACCTGCGTGCCTCCAAACATGACATCTTCCATTCCCAGCACATCATTTATGACGTGGATGATTCCATTCCATGCCTCAAAGTTGCCTTCTACTACATGAGATGTATCCTTGCTTGTGGAGTTGTTATAGTTCAGCACGTAGTAGGTTATAGTCTGTTCAATATGAAATCAAAGGAAATAAATTAAATATAACATTAATCCAAAGGCTATTAAGATTAGAATCACACCCTATGGCATGAAGAAACACTAAAGGGACCACCCCTCCAGTTTTAGGAGGCCTGGTGTTCCTTGTCAGTGAGAAGTCCTGATCGTTCGGGTCCACATCGACTGACGGACGTCAGTCGCGGGGATTGTGCAATCTTGAGCATAGCCTACGATGGGTAACGTTGTAATATTCTGTTATGATAGTTTGGCGTGTCCAGCGTGTGCCGCGTGGTTACACACCCGCTTCACACGCCAGTGATCCGGGGCTTGTTTCCGGATCCGGTCAGGGATATGCACTACTGACGAGCTCAAACGAGAGCGAAACTCGAGTATAGTGCTTCCATATTGACGTGGATAGGCCTTAGGTTCATACCAGAATACGATCAACGTTGCCAGTAGTGGGTTGTGCTCAATATTTAAATTTCAAATCCCGAAACAACCAAATAATCAACTAAAGGGAAAGCTTGGAGTCAAATTAGTCATGGAAAGAGGAAGTGGTAGACAAGGAAAAACATGTATAAAATAATCATGCACTAATCACTCAATTTAGACATCCATGAAACTAGAGAGAGCAGCATAAGACAAGCAACTATGGAACAATATGGCGAGGAGACTATATAGTTAGTTAGTTAGTTAGTCGACAGATCATCCTCATTGCACATCGAACCATTCAGTCCATAAGTGGTCGGATCCCCTCCTCAGCAAATCCCGCAGCGTGTTACGACTAACGACGCCAGTTCTGTGTTGGTTTATCAATCTTCTTTGGCTTCCTGCGTTGTGTTCTTATTTGGCCACTCCTCTTTTAATTTGCTGTTCTCGCAGTCTGGCCATGGTTGTAGATTCACAGTCATCACTTGGTTCACGCAAAAGTCTTACTTCTCGTAGAGCATTCAGAATGTCAGCCTGGTCCATAGCGCGTCCGCCCTCCACAGTAGCCTCACCTGCGAGCTTGTCAGCCCGCTCATTTCCCCGTACTCCCGCATGCCCCGGCACGAAGATGAAACTAATGACTCGAGACACAGACATTCACTAGGGCATGTTTCCTTAGCGACTCAATAAACATGATCAAGAGGATAGAGGAGGGGTCGATCCGAAGAGAATAGTTGCTGCCTCTAGAGCGGTCTCGGCTGGCAAAGATTAGTTTCATCTTTGCCAGCCGAGACCGCTCCAGAGGCAGCAACCATTCTCTTCGGATCGACCCTCTCCTCTATCCTCTTGATCATGTTCATTGAGTCGCTAAGGAAACATGCCCTAGTGAATGTCTGTGTCTCGAGCCATGTTATTGCTTTACTTACTGCCATGACTTCCATAGTCAGGCTACTTGTGGTTTCAGTGAAAGCACCAGAGTCCGCCTTCACAATTTTCCCTCCGGCCCGAGCTGTAAAGGCCCATGAGCTTCTCACATGTCGGACGACCGACCCATCTGTGTAGATGACCACATCACCGTTTAGCGAATTCTCGAAAATCAACGCTTGTACTTCAGCCTCCACAGCAGCCGGATTTTCTTGTCTGCATTTTCTATCTAGTTGGATGCAAACTGAAAAGGACTGTGCAGACATCTGTGCGCACTTGCACCCACTCCTCGCCAGGTTTTAAGTCCTCAAGTGAACACACCTGTTGAAGAATGTCTTCGGCTTGACCCATCCACGACCGTCCTCTTATTAACCTGCTGCCCTTCACCTTCATAATTTCACTATGCAGTGGATGTTGTGTGTTTGCGTTAACTCTGAGGTAGGCGCGTGCCCTGCAAACTTGAATTCTCTCTTCAATGGTTGGAAAATCAAGAAGGTAGCGCATCGCCCTGCATGCTGTATCTCTTGTACATCCAAGAATAATGCGCATAGCTTCATTCTGTATCCTTTCCATCCTTTCTATCTGCTTACGGCTGAGAGTCAGGATTGCCATTGCATACTCCAAAACAGACATGACCAGCCCCTCGTACAGAAGACATAGATGGCGCTGCTCACAGTTTGCTGCCGCCATCACCCGCATCGCAGCCAAACCCCGCTTGGCCTTTGTTATCACCTGGTCTATGTGCTCATTATAAGCAAGGCTTCGATCAAACCGTATCCCCAGGTAATTCATTGCCTGCGTTCTTTTCCACCGTCTCTGAACACAGCATTACAGTTGGTGTTGGAGTGTTGACAATATGATTATTCAACGAGAACCAAGTCACTGTTGCCTTTGTTGGGTTGACCATTGCCCCAGCTTCATCACACCAAGTACTTATGCGATTGAGTTCGGTTTGTAGTTCCACAGCAACCTGCTCTCTATCCTTACCCTGACGATACAATAAACCATCATCGACATATGACAATGTCCTGCCAGGTCCAGTGATCTGCTCACTGGTGATTCTCACTGTGTAGGCGTTGAACAGTACCGGAGATAATGGTGATCCCTGTGGTAGGCCAGGATATATTGTTGTTGGTTCCGAAGTCCAACTGCCACATCTAAAAACTACTTTCCGTTGGAAGAGGGCTGCAGCGATCCAACTAAGGAGGAATGGACTTACTTTTAGTTCAAGAAGCTGAAGCATTAAAAAATCCAATGGTACTCTGTTGTATGCGTCCTCAAGATCAATCGCTGCAGCAAAGGTTTCAATGCCTGAGTGGAAACCTTCATAGACATCATGGGCAAAGACTGCTGCATTGGTCCAGATTTCTCTTTTTGGACGGTACCCACCCAGGGTAGGTGGGAAAACACCTTGCCTCTCTAGCTGGCTTTATATTTTCCTGGCAATTACCTTCTCCAGCAGCTTGCCTATTGTATTCTGCATGGTTATAATTCGATATCCCTGAATTTTTTTGTGGTCTTTGTCAGGCTTCGGCAAGGGAATCAGATAGCTGTGTAACCACTTCCTCCTTGATGCTAGCACTCTCTATACTGTTGTTGTACATGTCTGCTAGTTTCTCTAGCTCATTGTCGGTACACCTATTGATGTCGTCGTATCTTATGCCATCAGGACCTGGAGCGCTGTTTTTTGATCGTCGAAGTACAGCCTTGATTTCTTTCACTGTCACTGTGTCTTCATCCGAAGTGTTCTGGGCCTTGCACCTGTCTGAGGTGACCTCCTTGGCCAGATTTCGGCCTCCCATGTCTGTCTGGTTGCTCTGCTCTAGATAGCGTTCAAAGAGGGCTTTGCCCTTGTCCTCGTCAGTCCTCTGCCAGATGAGGTCAGCACCTTGGAAGTCAGAAATGCTCTTATTCTTGACTACACCACTCATGCTTTTATGTAGTCGCCAGAACAATTTCAGTGACTTGTCTGTGCTTACTCTTTGACACACCTCTGCCCATTTTTCGCTTTTAACCACCTTGACCAGTTTTTTGAAATGGCTTACTTTTGTGTGCATCTCTCTTTCTAAGTGCATGCAGGGACTAGGATGACCAGCTCTGTTCTTCTTGGCATTTTGCCATCTCCTTACAGCACTACGCTTATCCACCCAAGCCTTCTCCACCTCGAAATTCCACCAAGGTGGCTGCTCCCAGCTTTTTTTCCTGCCCTGAAGCTTTCTGCGCTTGTCACGTCTTATTTTACTCACCACATCTTGCCCTGTACTGTCATACTGGAAAGTCTTTACCTTTAGCTTGTGCTGCCTGGTTCTGCCTTTCTCCACCAATATGCTGCAAGGGTGGTGGTCGCTGCCGTGGTGTCCTAGGATACCCCATCTACACACTGTAGTGAGTGAAGGTGAAACCAGCGCCAGATCAATAGCACTGTCCTCATCGCCTGGACGGCTTGCTGTCCTGGTGACACAGCCACTGTTGATACAAACCAGGTCAATGGTTTCAAGTGCAGTCTCGAGCTCCTCCCCTGTGTATTGGAGGAAATGTTTCCCCATGATCTGCCTTTAGCGTTGAAGTCGCCACAGAAAATAACATTTCTCTCGTGACCTAATATGCCACTTAAGCACTGCCACTTCTGGGCGTCCATACTCGCATTGCGGGCATAAACATTAACCAACACGAATGGTATACTGGAATGAACTCTCAACGCCTGTATTTGTATATCGTCACTGTCCCAACTGGACATGTCTAGCTCTGACGCCACCATGCTGTCGCGAACGAGAATCGCCATTCCCAGATGTCGTCTGTTGTAGAAACATTTGAAGCCGGCAATTCGGAGTAGCTGATCGCCCAGTCTCGTCTCCTGGAGTGCTACAATATCGTTCCTGTAAACCAGGGTTTCTAAAATAGAGCCCCGTTGTTTTACGCTGGCGCAGTTCCAATACAGAATACGGATATTCCTGAGTCCTAGACGGTGACACTTGAGTCTAAAACGTCTCAAACCACCACGCTTACCTTGCTTCTTTATGCCTGCGCGGCATCCACGCCGCCTCGTTAGGTTGACTAGCTGACCGCTCGGAGAACACACGTTGTTCCGCCATGTTGAAAAACCGAATCACAGAAATACACAAAAACCACACACGCTGCCAAAATTCACTCAAGGATTGCTTCGCTCGATGCACGAACTCCGTAGCATCCGCGCAGATCTTGAGTAGAAGCTCCTGGTTTTACATCCTGGCACACAAATTACACGCAAGAGATGAATAAATCCATCTCCTACGCGAAAAAGTTAACGATCACAAAACAACTCGACCGTCCGTCGCCACCTTGAAACCGGAAGTCGGGATGGCAATATGATTATTCAACGAGAACCAAGTCACTGTTGCCTTTGTTGGGTTGACCATTGCCCCAGCTTCATCACACCAAGTACTTATGCGATTGAGTTCGGTTTGTAGTTCCACGGCAACCTGCTCTCTATCCTTACCCTGACGATACACTAAAACATCATCGGCATATGACAATGTCCTGCCAGGTCCAGTGATCTGCTCACTGGTGATTCTCACTGTGTAGGCGTTGAACAGTACCGGAGATAATGGTGATCCCTGTGGTAGGCCAGGATATATTGTTGTTGGTTCCGAAGTCCAACTGCCACATCTAAATCGACTTTCCGTTGGAAGAGGGCTGCAGCGATCCAACTAAGGAGGAATGGACTTACTTTTAGTTCAAGAAGCTGAAGCATTAAAAAATCCAATGGTACTCTGTTGTATGCGTCCTCAAGATCAATCGCTGCAGCAAAGGTTTCAATGCCTGAGTGGAAACCTTCATAGACATCATGGGCAAAGACTGCTGCATTGGTCCAGGTTTCTCTTTATGGACGGTACCCACCCAGGATAGGTGGGAAAACACCTTGCCTCTCTAGTTGGCTCGATATTTTCCTGGCAATTACCTTCTCCAGCAGCTTGCCTATTGTATTCTGCATGGTTATAATTCGATATCCCTGAATTGTTTTGTGATCTTTGTCAGGCATCGGCAAGGGAATCTGTGTAAGGGATAGCTGTGTAACCACTCCTCCTTGATGCTAGAACTCTCTATACTGGAGGAGGCTATATGACCATCCCAAGGCCTGATACAATTATAGTATGTGGTTGCCAGTACATTTCATGGAAACTATAATTAGTGACTACAAATGAGCAAGATATTAGATAAAAACAAAACTTTGGATGCAGATTGCAATTCTCCTGATCACATGGGTGTCGATGATGTATGTGTCACTGTCATAAGGTCATGCTATTTGAACAGCTTGACTAGACTCAGAATGGAGATTCACTTAATCAACACGATGGGATTTGTCTATCCAGCTGTAATGAATCATTGGCACCTTGCCGTCTTGACAGACGATAGTTTGTGCTTTAAAAAGGCATAATAACTTTTAACTATGGCGGTAGCGAGTGTGACTGATAAGGCCAATTTGCGCTGTAAATGTCCGTTCACAGTGGGTGCATGTGAACAAGTGGTCACTTCCGCCATCATGCACCATCTTACGTCTCAAACGCTTGGTGTGTGACTTTTCTGCAATAATTTTCTCCTTTGACTTTATTCCATTTCTGATATTTGCCCTCCATGCAACACGTTCAGCGGCGACTTGCTCCCAATGTGCATTATCAATGCCTGTATCAATCATGTCCCGCTTACACACATCTTTGTATCGTAGTAGAGGCCGACCCTGAGATCTCTTACCCATCTGTAATTCACCAAAAAAGATATCCTTTGGTATTCTACCATCATCCATCCTCCTAAGATGTCCTATCCATCTAAGTCTACGAAGACTGAGCATGGAATAAACTGTCACACAAAATGATCTTTCCAATACTTCAGTATTTGTGATTTTGTCTTGCCACTTAATACCAAGAATTCTTCGCAGACACCGCATATGAAAGCTGTTTAAGTTGTTCTCTTGGTGTGAGTAAGTTGTCCAGGTTTCACTGCCATAGAGAAGAGTACTAAGGACACAGGCTTGATAGACAAGGACTTTTGTTTTGGCAGTAAGCTTCCTGTTCTCCCAGGCTCTTTTTCTTAACCTGTTCATTGTTGTTGCTGCCTTACCAATCCGGATGTTGATTTCCTGATCTAGGGATAATTTGCTATTTACCACTGATCCTAGATATGTAAAATGGTCTACTATCTCTAGTTCGGCGTCGTCAATAAAGATTGATGGTACCCCATGTGCACCTTGTGACATAATCTGTGTCTTCTTTTTGCTAATTGTTAAACCAAATTCAGAACAAGCATTGGAGAATGCAGATAGTAGACATTGCAATTCTTCCTCAGAGTGGGTCGTAACTGCAGCATCATCTGCAAAAAGCAACTCTCTGATCAGTACCCTCCTAATTTTGGTCTTAGCCTTCAATCTCTGAGCATTGTAGAGGCCGCCATCTGAGCGTGAGTGAATGTATATACCACCATCCTGATCATGAAATGCATATTTCAGTAGAAGTGAAAAGTATATTCCAAAGAGGGTGGGAGCTAGTACACAACCTTGCTTAACTCCACTCTTGATTTCAAATTCTTCAGAAGTTGCACCATCAAACTTGATTATACCCTTCATGCCTGTGTGGAACGATTCCACAATGGACAGAAGAGTTGGTGGGCAGCCAATCTTCTTTAGTGCCTTGAACAGACCCTCACGACTGACCAAATCAAATGCCTTTGTGAGGTCGATGAAGGCAATAAACAGTGGTTGATTCTGTTCACGGCATTTTTCTTGCATTTGTCGCAATGAGAATATCATATCAGTGGTAGACCGGTTCTGTCGAAAGCCACACTGTGATTCGGGGTAGACTTGATCTCCTAGGACTTGAAGTCTGCGCAGAACAATTCTGGCAAATACTTTTCCAACAATACACAGAAGTGAGATACCCCTATAGTTGTTGCAGTCGCTCCGATCGCCCTTGTTCTTGTACAGTGTTATGATGCTTGAATCTTTGAAATCCTGTGGGACTTGTCCTTCACGCCAGCATAGCTCTATTAGCTGGTGGATCTGTATAGTGAGTGTGTCTTGCCCACTCCTGATAACCTCTATTGGAATCCCATCCTTACCTGGAGCCTTGCCAGATGCAAGTTCATTTATAGCACACTTAACTTCTGTTATGGTGGGAAGTGTGTCCAGGTGGTCAAGAGTTGGTAGAGCCTCTATGGCGTTGAGGGCATCATCCGCTAGTTTGGTCTCACTTGAGTAAAGCTCCAAATAGTGCTCTACCCATCTGTCCATCTGCTGTTTCTTATCAGTGATGATTTCTCCAGTCAAGGTTTTCAATGGTGCACTTCTTTTGATCACTGGACCGCAGGCTTTCTTTATTCCTTCATACATGCTTCTTATGTCTCCCTTATCACTTGCGATTTGAATGGACTCACATAACTTGATCCAATAATCATTTGCACACTGCCTGGCAGCCTTTTGCACATCCTTCCTAGCTTGCCTAAGCTCACTCAGAGTGTTACGCGTTGGTCTTTCCTTGTTTCTTAAGAGAGCTTTCTTCTTCTTATCAATCAAGGGCTGCAGAGTCTCGCTGTTGGCCTGCAAACCAGTCCTGCCTCTTATGATCCACAGTGCCGTAAACCCCTACGGCAGTTTTATAAAGAGTTTCCTTAATTTGACCCCACTTTTCATTTACTGTACAATTTTCTGGTGTATCAGTGAAAGCGTCTTCAAGTTGCTGTTGAAACTGAAAGCACTTTTCAGGATCATGAGTGTTAATAATATTAATCCTGAGGCTAGATTTGTGTTTAGCTGTGTAGATTCTCTTTGGTCTCAGTCTAACCCTTGCAACAACCAAAGAATGATCCGTATCACAGTCAGCACTGTGGTAACTACGAGTCAATGATATATGGTTCAGATGTTGTCTCCGTGTGATGATGAAGTCCAGCTGGTGCCAATGGCCGGATCTTGGATGTTTCCATGTGACCTTATGCATCTCTTTTGTTTTAAAAAAGGAGTTTGTAATACATAGGTCATTACTGGTGCAATGCTCCAGCAGCCTTTGCCCATTTTCATTCATGCGACCGATGTTGTATTTTCTAAGGCACACTGGTCTTGAACTCGATTCCTTGCCCACAGGAGCATTGAAATCACCGAGCATATAAATGTAGTCAGATTTTGGAACTGCCTGATCATGGAGTCTTCATAGAACGAATCCTTCACATCATCAGAGGAATCGAGTGTCGGTGCATATGCAGTAATAATGGTGGCAAAACCACAAGAGGTTGCCAAGCGCAGGGATAATAGTCTTTCATTTCCTCCTGCTGGAATTTCAATCATTCCCAGTAGCGAATTCTTCACTGCAAAGCCCACACCGTGTTGCCTTTTTTCTGCCTGCCCTCTACCCTTCCAGAAAAAGGTGTAGTTGTTTTCCCTGAGTGACCCTTCCTCAGCGAGGCGAGTCTCCTGCAGGCCAGCAATATCAATGTTTAGACGATTGAGTTCGGCATCAATCACAGCCGTTTTTCTCACATCGTCAATATTGGTCAAGTCAGTGGAAAATCCTGGACACATGGTTCTCACGTTCCAGGTTGCAAGCCGTAGCTTGAGATTTCTATTTTTCTATTCTATTGTAATGAATACTGTTATAGATAACACCGTTAAACCCATTGTTCTCCCTTCCATCTCAAGCTTATCGTATAACCATAACTAACTCTCCCGTTCTCGGTTAGAGTGTGCTAACAATATTGTCACATTTCCTTCCTCGCCACTAACACACTTAAACCTGTACATACCTCCCTATGCACAGCTTATCAATTAGTATTCCTTTTTTATACATGTTTTGCCTTTTTCTTTATAGTTTCAACATTTTCTTCTCAATCCCTGTACTGCTCCTAAATAGGGTTACTGAGACCGTAACGTCAGATGACTGTTTTGAATTTTAACTTATTTATTATATTATTAGTGTAATGTTATATTATTGTCATTTTCCTCTTCTTCTTCTTCTTCTTCTTCTTCTTCTTCTTCTTCTTCTTCTTCTTCTTCTTCTTCTTCTTCTTATTATTATTATTATTATTATTATTATTATTATTATTTTGAAAAATTAAGACACAAACAATAGATTACGGAATTCATTGCCTGGCATATTTCGCCGGCTCCCTGGCCGAGGGGTTAGCAGCTTTCTCCGTTAACCTCCGAATACTCTCGTGGTTGACGTGAGCGCACGAGAATTAGAAGTGGTTCGAGTCGCGCCAGTGACTTATGAGAGTATGGAGCCGGTCGTTCAGAAAGTCGTGGCGTGCTGATGAGCGTAATCTAGCCTAGGAATCAACATACAGCTGAAAGATGCTGGTGTTGACCGCAATATCCTGAAACAGGATGGAAACGCGGAAAAAAAAATATTTCGCTAACTCTTGTCGAGTACTGCTGAAAATCACACGACATAGATTAAAATAATTAGATAAATCCTTCAAGCAGAAATATATACACATTCAAACAGTAATTTCAATTGTCTGCTACAGTAGATGTAAACTCACTATCATGTCTTTCTGTTTCCACAAAAATGTCTTCTTCCGATTAAAGACGATTGCTTCTGCCATCTTAAACACGAGACCATTTTGTGTGTTAAACAACACGCGAAATTCATTAACCATATCAACCATCATGTCGGATTTTCAAAATTGACGTTCAATCGATGACCCAGGAGGTTTGTGGTGTGTCTGCTTAGCAAAATTCCTGTCGCCTTTGTGTATTATTCTTCCAATCCTATTGGGTATATGTTTGACCAACCTGATGTTTAACCGCCGCTCTGTTCTGCCTTTGAAGGTAGACTGGCACCTGAATGTAAGTTGACAAATACAATTGGATTTGACCTACAGAGGGACATGTGCCTTTTCTGCTTGGATTGGAATAGCTGTGGTTCTGTACCTAATAACTAGAGTTGCAGCGCAGAATGGTCGGCTAACTGCTGTAATAAACCGGATATGTAGAAGGTACATTACGTCATCACCTCCAGCGGTTATCTGGGTAAATACTATGCGTTTAGGTACTAATGTTTTGTCGGGTTTTGGATTCGACTGTTGGCAGTGGTGCTTTATAAATCCTGTGATTTAAGCACTCAGGTGTAAAGCATTCTTCATGGTTTCAAATTTCCATGTCAGTCTGTTCTGTGTGCGTATCTTCCTGGCTCTATCAAACAGGACCCTATTAAGCAACGTTTGAACTGGACAGGGGAGAAGATGTGGACATTTACATATTGGCCAGCTCATGTTTCTTTGCGGTACACCGATCTTTGAATTGTGCCGTCTGCTATACGTCTCATTAGAATATCCAGACACGGCAACGCTTCGCCGTGTTCGTGTTCCTTAGACAGAAACATGTTCTTAGGCGTCAGGTTCATTGTGTCCTGAAACGATGTTGCTTATAGCTAGTCTTTGGTGATAAGTATTATATCGTCCACGTAACGACGGTAGACCACCTAGAATTTAATGTCTGAGGATCTCTTTTCTTCTACATGTGCCATAAAGATGCCTATTAGAATAGGGCCAAGAGGATACCCCATGGCCACTCCGTCAATGTATGCTATGTAATCTGTTCATGCCATGTTACCTGTTGGTGCTATGACGAAAGCCTGACAAGATGTTCTCACCGCGGTTTCACTACCATGCACTAAATATACTATTTCTTCATCTTCTTTTGTCCTCTTACTGCTTTTTGCAGCGAAGAATCACAGACAGGAGGCAGATGTAATGTCCCGTGTTTCGCTTTTTTTTTTTTTGCTACCGTCAGATTTGATTTCTTCAATGTCACTTTTACTCATTATAGCCAACTCTTTCTGTGTTGTCCTCTCACATTGTATCCTGATGCTGTCATGTAGAACGCACTAGTTACTGGTTGATATTGTTCTATTCTAACCAAATATGCCAAATATGTAATTCCTTGATGTTCTATAAAGTCGGCAATTGGTGTTGCCCCCCAATTTGCTCTTTGTTTTGTTTTCTCTGTTTGTCTCTATCTCTTTTTGTTTCTTCAGTTGAGTTTCTTATGCATCTCATCTCACATGATGTGATTTTGCGTCTGTGTATTTCTAGGACTGTCCGTGCGTTAATAAATATATCATAATGCCAATAACAAAATATAACATACTCACTGCAGATGTCAAGGGACGTCTTTGCCTTCAAATTGGCCAGATTTCCTTGCAGGTTGTAAAATGAACTGGATGAAGTAGTCATGAACTGGCCAGCCACGATGTGTTGACGAAGGATCTGTTGCCAGCTTGTTGTCATCGTCCCAGAATGTTGACCAGTTGAGTGTCGTCCATCACATTTCTAGCAATTTACTTGAGACATTTGTATCATGAACAAGTAAAAAGTTAAAAAGTCATGAACAATTAAAAAGTAAACAAGACCCCAGCGTAGATGATACTTTGACACTGTGTCAAGAAGAAGGTCACTACAATACTCTCACCCCGACAGGTGCAAGCCCTTCCCTCACCTCGGGTGATCTGGACGCCAACACATCAGACACAAGAGTTAGAGCTCAGTCTTTCAGAGTTCTTTCACACACCCAAACCCAGACCATGGTGCTAGCACAGTTATGACTTAGCTGCCATAAATCATACCTAACCGGAAATGTGAATGTATTACCATGTCTATTGACCTCGTCATTGAGGTCAACCTGGTGTAACGACAGGTAAACATGGTGTAATGACAAGTAAACGTCAGTTAATGAAAGGTAAACGTCATTTAATGAAAGGTAACGTGATGTAGTGACAGCTAAACGTGGTGTAATGACAGGTAAACGTGGTGTAATGACAGATAAACTTGGTGTAATGACAGGGAAATGTGGTGTAATGACAGGTAAACGTGGTGTAATGACAGGTAAACGTGGTGTAATGACAGGTGAACCTGGTTGTGACAGGTAAACGTGGTGTAATGACAGAGAAATGTGGTGTAATGACAGGTAAACGTGGTGTAATGACATTTAAACGTGGTGTAATGACAGGGAAATGTGGTGTAATGACAGGTAAACGTGGTGTAATGGCAGGTAAACGTGGTGTAATGACAGGTAAACGTGGTGTAATGACAGGGAAATGTTGTGTAATGACAGTTAAACGTGGTGTAATGACAGGTAAACGTGGTGTAATGACAGGGAAATGTGGTGTAATGACAGGTAAACGTGGTGTAATGACAGGGAAATGTGGTGTAATGACAGGTAAACGTGGTGTAATAACAGGGAAATGTGGTGTAATGACAGGTAAACGTCGTGTAATAACAGGGAAATGTGGTGTAATGACAGGTAAACGTGGTGTAATGACAGGTAAACGTGGTGTAATGACAGGTAAACGTGGTGTAATGACAGGTAAACGTGGTGTAATGACAGGTAAACGTAGTGTAATGACAGGTACACGTGGTGTAATGACAGGGACATGTGGTGTAATGACAGGTAAACGTGGTGTAATGACAGGTAAACGTGGTGTAATGACAGGGAAATGTGGTGTTAAACAGGTAAACGTGGTGTAATGACAGGTAAACGTGGTGTAATGACAGGTAAACGTGGTGTAATGCCAGGTAAACGTGGTGTAATGACATGTTCTGTCATTGGATTATAAAGTATTAGGCCTTCACATATTCTAAGTCATTGCATAATGAGATGAGGAGGCCATTTCCCTTCTCACCGCCCTAATTTTCTTGTCAATTCTGAAAATGTCTGGCGCTCAATTTATGAAACTAGATCAACTTAAGAACTGTACTGACCAGAATAATAACATAATGTTGTCTTAGATTTGTACCCTAATCACGGTCCTGGCAGGAAAGCACACTAATGACTCTGCCACTTTGGCTACTCATTATACTCACCAATTACTGTTGAAAACATGGAAATAAGCAGGTTTATGAGTGCACGGGATATCATTAACACAACAACAGAAAACTAGATCACCTGAAAGCTTGATCAGTGGGCACAAACATGGTCAATGGTCCAGGTCTTGTAAGAACTTCACTATAAAACCTGGTAGTTATGTTGACCATGTAGTGGAGCTTGTCTTTGAACCTGGTGTCTTGGGTGTTGAGCTCTTCCAGTTTCTGGGGACATTAAATATATGGAAGGTGCAAATACGTTTTTCTCATACAGATAGAAAAATATGTAGACTTACCGCTCGATTCGATTTATACCGCACACATCACCAAACAGTGGTTAGGTGGTACATAATACGAAAAACACATAATTCTGTAGCAGAAAGAAAACACGCGCACACGCACACGCAGGCAGGCACGCACGCACGCACACACACACACACACACACACACACACACACACACACACACACACACATATATGCACACACACGTCCATTATGCACGCGTGCACAAAAAAAATTCCCACACGCATATGTGTGTTGTCACATACTATCACGCAAGCACCCCGTCCCTCGCCCCCCTCCCCCCTCCCCTGCACGGAGACACTGGTGGCCTGTCTTACCCTCTGTTAGCGGACGACGAACCCCCGTCTTATATAACTATCTGTGCAGCCGTGGTAACTATGTGAATAGTCCTTCAGAGTAAAGAGGTTGAGGAAGGCTTCTCTAGAATATGTCTACACATGATACATGACATCAGGCAGATCAGAACAGACTCTAATCAAACTCTTTTTCCTAGTCTCTCTTACGGCTTGTCTCACAGCATCAGAAACCAATATACTTCTTTAGAAACTCTGGCTTGCACCCCAAACATAGCTACATTTGTTGCCATTGCATCTCATTTGGCCAAGAAAATATGGGATTGAAATGGTATCACAAGCTTTGAGACTCAAAGTACCAGGATGTCTTGTAAACGCATTCAATTGAAACTAATCATTATTGGGACGCGGTGGTGAAATGGCTGGCGAGTTTGCCTGTCGGTCATGTAATCTTGAGTTTAATTCCCTGTCAAGATGTTTATTTTCTATTTAAATTGTTATTTTCAGTGTATGCACTTGTTTATCTTGTATGCAAACAGAGTTCGTTTTAAATTTGAAATTAACGTGGGGATTAAGACATGATCCATATTTCAACAGTATCTGTGACTTTATGTTTTAAGTGTCTCTGCCAACGTATTATTCACTTTTTCACTTCATCTATACAACCCTGCAATATGCACCAGACGAGATACAGCAAACTATGTCAGGCAATAACTCGTGCAACATACTGTTTGTTGCTTTTGTGTTTACAATCTAGTTACAGTCGAGTTATATTTGAACCTAATTGTCATTTAGCAACAATTCCACTCGTTAGACATTAGAACCCATTTGTCAGATGGGTGGATTAGACCTTCGCTTGACATCATTGACCAAAGTTGTGTGCTGGGCTGATGAGTGTCAGAGACATGGTGTCTGGCCGTTGCATCGATGTGGTCGCAAATTCCAAGCTTCCCTATCAAGTCGGTTCAGGGTCTCTGATAACCATGTGTCAGTGGTGACGGTCAGGGGCTAGTTAGCTAGTTAGTCGAGGTTCCAATTTCACAGCAACGGGTCGTCCCCATTATGCTCCATTCCCGTAACAGCTAATATCACACAAAATGCTCCTCACTGTCCAATGTGAAAAGTGGAATAGACAGGAGTCTCGGCAATCCAACAGCCCGCACAGGTACACTGTGCATAATGCCGCCGTCAGAATGTCAACACAAAATTCATCTACGAATACCACAGTTCATCGTGTATGGACTCGGCAGTCACCAGAAAGACCGCACTGACCCGGGTTTTCTCACATGGCTCGGTCTCTTACCGCAGGGCGACCCGCCGAAAGTATCGCATAAAGCACGAACTCCGCAGCTTCAGCGCCGACTACAAGGAGTCTCCCAAAATTGCACTCGTGAACCGAAAGGGCAAAACAGTCAATTCAGCAACCGCAGGTAGCCATTGTTCCGAACATGCAGTTCACTGTACAGGACATATATAAAAGCATTCCACGCGAATTTCACAGCTCACGGTGTCGCCCACGCACTCACTCAGTAGCAGAGCGACGGAACCATGACGGTCAAGGCCGTACGGCAGAAGTCTTGCATGGAGTTCCGTACAATCAACAGAGACAAAGCTAATACCCCAGGTCAAACGCAGGGTGTCTGTTTGTACCCAACACAACGGTCATCTCTACATCGCATTGTTAACGTACTACTATAAGCTTCTTCTTTGTGACAGGTATAGTATAGTAACATGTGTCTTATTACTTTAATGTATGTGATAATCTTGAAGAGTCTTTATGGAAAGTATAACAGCCAACCTTAATTATATTTCCCGCACACAATGTTCCATCTCTTAAGTAGCCTTTATTGCAAACACAACTGTAGATGAAATAATAGTAGACAGAGCAATTCAAATGTAATGTTTCAAACACAGCTGTAGATGGAATAATAATAGACACATCAGTTCAAATATAATGTTTTAAGTAAAACTGTGTGTGAAATAATATTAGGTACTCATCTCGCCCCATCTCATCTTGTTCCTCTTGTAACTCGCGGTGTCGGGGTGAAGCATAAACAGCGGAAGAGAGGCCCTTTATAGGAGTCATAAATCGAGATTGCCATGGACTCTGTTATTCTCTGTTATCAGCAGAATCTTCGTAATGTGGCTCATTATACTAATTGTTCGATGTTGATCACATTCCAAGGCCTCTGATTTCTTCATGATTACAATAAATATAGAATTACATAATTCATGAGGTATATCTCCAGATCGTATATCTGGTGACTTGGTCTATTCCATATTCTTGCAAGGCATTTATCATTTCTATTGTGATGTTATCTGTACCTGGGGTCTTGCCAGTTTTCATATGGTTAAGAGCATTCTGAACTTCCATCTTCAAAATTAATGGTCCTTCGTTATTATTCCGATGATGATATTGTTCTTCTCTTGTATCATTATAAAGGTCTTTCACATAATCTGACCACGCATATAAAATCTCATCTTTTTGTATTATGATTTTGACATCTTTGACACATCTTTGTCCGCAAGTCAAGAAATCAACATTTTAAGTCCAACTGTTCGGTGAATAGAATGAACCCAATACCCAGTGGTCAGAAGAACGAGCGACCGAAATGAAAACAATGTTGTTTTTTTTTTTTAAAGGATTAAGAATTGGGCACGCAGGCCCTTCTGACATCTTTCCCTTCTGATGTCTCTGCTCTCATACATTATTTCATTCATACATTACGTATGAAGCTAATATTCGACAAGAACGATAACAGTGAAAGTAATATACGCATTATAAACGCATGGAAATGTGCAATAATCAATAATACATGACCAACTCAAACTAACGTTTGTCATGACAATTATAAGTAACTAAAGGCAGATTCACAGAACATGTAATCGCGTTAAATCATTTAGTTAAACCGCCCTACATGCTGGGGTGCACGTACTGGGATCCTCCATGGATATCGTGTAGTGTTCTGAGATGGTCATTATGTTATTTAGGGAAGAAAACGACTTAAGGAAGTGTGCAATGAAAGTGAACATATACAAACCTAAATACTTAAACAAACATGGCTAACGCTAGGTGAGTGTACCTGTGTTTAAGAGGTTCTCTGGTCTCACAGACAGCATTGGGGCCACAAATACCTGGCCTGCACATGTCCTTGATTGTACAACCTTTGTCAGGGTTGTCTCCCTCAAAACCCGCCTTGCACTGGCATTTGTGCTGTATCAGGATATATATATATATATATATATATATATACAATGATATATTTTAAATATAAATGTTGTTAATAACACACATATTACAATACAGTGGTTCAAGAAGGCAAAAAACAAACATTCTAAATGATGTAAATATTGAAGAAGACAGTCCCATAAAAATGATCAAGCTTCAGAAACTGAAATATTTCGGACACATCAAACATCCCATTGTTTTAGACATGACAGTAATGGAAGGCTTGCTGAAGACGAGACAGGGGCTGTCCAGCACGATACAAGACACACGAAATGACACATGGCTGGATTAGGTGTGTGTATAGTGCAACTACACACTACTTTGCCGGTCTCTCTGGCCGAGGGGTTACAATACTTTCTCCGTAATCATGTTTATCCACGCAGGCTCTCGGAGCGCGCGAGAATTGGTTGCGGTTCTACCCGCGCTCGTGACTTGCGGGATAATGAGCCGGCCGCTCAGAAATCAGTTGAAAACTATTGAGCTAATCTTGCCAAAGGGATCAACAATCAGCTGAATGATTATGATGTTGACAGCGATGTCATGTAAAGGATATGGAAACAATTATTTATTTATTTACACACTACGTTACCACAGCTCCTGCTAGACTAGGTGTGTAAATAGTGTAACTACACACTACGTTACCGCGGCTCCTGCTAGACTAAGTAGTAAGTTAGTTTGTCGAGGTTCCAACGTCACAGAAACTGGCCGTTCCAAATTATACTCCGTTCCTGTGCCAGTGAATATCACACAAAATGCTCCTCACTGCCTCATGTGAAATGTGGAACAGACAGGAGTACCAACAGCCCGCATGGGTACACTGTGCATAATGCCGCCGTCGGAATGTCAATACAAAAGTCCTCCGCAAAAAATAATGTTCATCTTGATTGAAGCGGAGGTCCCCAGAAAACCCGCAGCCACATATTACTGCATAAGTCAAACCAGTCCGTGTTGCGACAAAGCCAGCCGTCATTTTTATCCGAACACGCTTTCACGATACAAACAACCACGGACAGATGTAAAAGCATTTCACTATACATAATGCCATCGCCAGAATATCAACACAAAAGTCCTCTGTCGTCGATGGAAGTCGCAGTAACTAGAACACCAGCAGCCACACATTTCTGCATTATGCAAAACCAGACAGTTCTGCGACACAACCGGCCGCCATTACTCAGAACATGCAATTCACGCTCTAAACAATCAAGGACAGATGCAAAACATGGAGGATAGGCATTTAAACGGTTAAGGCCTCTGGTGTGGTTATACTCGTAGCTACCGTTTGCATTCGCATTTTTCTCATGCTGAACTGGAAGTGTATGGTTCCGCCGCCCTGCTACTGAGTTGAGTGCATTGCGCGACACTGTTAGCTGTGAATTTTGTGTAAAATGCTGCTAGACTAGGTGTGTATTTAGTGCAAAGACACACTACGTTACCGCAGCGTATGTTAGACTATGTGTTGAATGAACCCACTTCCCCGTAGTCAGAAGAATGAACGAACGAATAAAAGAAGAAACTTTTTTATTTTAAAGGGTCAAGAATCTGGTACGCAGGCCTGTCTAACATTCTACCCTACTAATCTCTCTGCTCTCATACATTATTTCATTCATACATCACACATGAAGCTGAATTTTTACAACCGCGATCACATTAAAAGTAATATATGCATTATAAACGCACAGAAATGTGCAATAATTAATAATACATGACTCAATCAAGTTAGTAGGCCTCTTTCAGTCCTGAAGGACTATAGAGTTGTGCCGCTTGGGAGGTGCCTGGCAGCACCGCTGGTGACTGTATAGTCCAATTCGAGAATGACAATCTCTGTCACAGTTTCCGCATCTGTGAGACGAGGCAAGTCCCGCAGTAAGTGACTGCTCTTTGAGCCTGTGCCGTCTCTCCTCAGTTTTTTGGATCTGATTGCGCTCAAAGAGCACCAGTCCGTTTCGTACATCTCTTCTCCAGGAGCATCTGTCTGTTGCAACTCTCTCCCACGTGTCTGGATCTATTCCAATGGTTTTCATATCTTGTTTACACACATCCCTATATCGCATTTGGGGTCTTCCGGTTGGCCTCTTTCCTGTGGCTAGTTCTCCGTAAAGGAGATCTTTGGGAATACGTTCGTCCTCCATTCGAGATACGTGGCCCAACCACCGGAGGCGTCTCTGCTTGAGGAGGGTGTGCACTGTGGTAATATCTGCTCTTTCAAGCACCTGTTTGTTTGTTATGTCAATCAAGTTACTAATTATATATATAGTAGTCAGGAGGCTTCCTGCAGTATTGATGGCTAGCAACACCAGCCAGAGGTGTTCAGGTAAACATTTGAAAGACGACTGTAGATGCACGCAATGTGTCGTGTGGATTGATGGGTTTATTGGTTGATTCGTTGGTTGGTTGGTTGATGTATTTGTTGTGGGCTGGTCAGCTGGGTAATTGGTTGGTTGCTTGGTTGGCTGGTTGGTTTATTGATTGCTTGGTTGATGTATTTGTTGTTGGCTGGTCAGCTGGGTGATTGATTGGTTAGTTGATGTATTTGTTGTTGGCTGGTCAGCTGGGTGATCGGTTGGTTGGTTGATGTATTTGTTGTTGGCTGGTCAGCTGGGTGATCGGTTGGTTGGTTGATGTATTTGTTGTTGGCTGGTCAGCTCAGTGATCGGTTGGTTGGTTGGTTGGTTGGGCAGTTGGTTTGCTTGTTGGTTGGTTTAGTGGTTGGTTGATTTGTTGGTTTGTCGACTGAATTGTTGTTTGGTTGATTTTTTTTTGTTTTTGTTTTTTTTTTTTTTTGTTAATTGGTTGTTTGATTGGTTGGTTGGATTATTTGTTGCTTGGCAATTTATGGACATCCCGATTTGCTTACCTTATTGATACCCGATTTAGTTTAACTAATGCATACCTGATTTGGTCTAACTTTTGTATACATGGCTTAGTGAAATTCATGAATACCTGATTTGGTCCGGTGTATATACAGTCTGTTGTGACATCACAACCACCACTGTTATTCTGGCAAGGGTTTATGGGAGCACACTCTGTCCCATCTCCAGCGTAGCCGTCATGACAGGCACACCTGTGTCTGCCTGGACCTGTGTGAATGCACTGACTGTTGTTTCCACACGGGGACACGGAGCTCTGGCACGGGTTGTCTCCTGCATACACAAGAAACATGTTTCACATCTGATAACATTACAAACTGGATGGTGACTCTGTTTCATGTTTGCCAGTTGTTACACATTTCATTTAACAATAATAAACCGTATTGTTTTTATTATTGTTATTGCAAGGTCTGCTTCTTACAGTCCTTGTCATATGGCGTTGGGGATCGTGTTTGTCCACAGCCTACTATCTCGTGTACCGCCTATTATTTCTGCTACTGAGGTCTCCCCACGCCATGATGTCAAAATGTCCAGAATCTTCTCTTGATGCTTACTCCTGCTTGCTTGTGTTCGTTGGCTTGAGCTCCAAGGCGAAGTCCTGTATGTCGGATGAATGCATCCTGTTGTCCAACATCAGTGCCATGTCATACAGGACCTGAGGTTTGCGTGAGTATCTGTTGTCCCATGTCTGGCTTATTGGTGTGGAGACTGGTGGTTCCTCGCCGTACATGCAGACACTCTCCGACTTCGGATAAATCGGCGATCCTACTGACTTTAGCCAGGACCCCGAAAGGACCTGTTGCCCAGGACGCTCGACGAGGACGCGTCAATAGGTCTTGGCCAGAATATAACCCGGCCCTTGAAAACACCTCTGCGTCCCATGCTTACTCCTGTCTCTCTTCCCCTCTAACTTTCCCGTTGTTACAAGGTATTCCGTCATTCCCTTTCTAGTGACATGTCCTTAGTATATGGGCTGTCTTCGTCTGGTGCCAGTAACCAGTTTTGTATGTAGATTAACTTCTTTCCGACAATTACAAATTGCTAACATAAAACTACCTCACGGTACAGGGATGCATATTATGGTATAAAATGGAAACAAATTTGGTAAGTGCGACTCCTACGAACAATATAGAACTAACAAACACAAACATGCATACCTTGTATATACCTTACAGCTAAGTTAAACCCAGTTAACAGAAATCATAGTGAGAAAAATAACAATTATAATAATACTAAATTAACGTAAAGTGAAACATGTAAATATAAACTAAACCACAACACAACAAATCCGGCGTTTCGATCTATAGGGAAAAAAACCTGCAAAATAAGATAAGCATAAGAATGTACAAAACAAAATGAATGAATATCGAACGTTAATAGGCCATTGCACATCGTCCCTGCCATATACCCGATGTTTATACCCACTAGTTTAAAACAAAAGTCCTTGTCTATCAAGCCTGTGTTCTTAGTACTCTTCTTTATGGCAGTGAAACCTGGACAACTTACTCACACCAAGAGAAACGTTTTAAACAGCTTTCTTGTGCGAAGAATTCTTGGTATTAAGGGGCAAGACAAAAGCACAAATACCGAAGTATTGGAAAGATCAGGTTGTGTGACAGTTTATTTCATGCTCAGTCTTCGTAGACTTAGATGGATAGGACATCTTAGGAGGATGGATGATGGTAGAATACCAAAGGATATCTTTTTTGGTGAATTACAGATGGGTAAGAGACCTCAGGGTCGGCCTCTACTACGATACTAAGATGTCTGTAAGCGGGACATGATTGATACAGGCATTGATAATGCACATTGGGAGCAAGTCGCCGCTGAACGTGTTGCATGGAGGGCAAACATCAGAAATGGAATAAAGACAAAGGAGAAAATTATTGCAGATAAGTCACACACTGAGCGTGTGAGACGTAAGATGGTGCATGATGGCGGAAATGACCACGTGTTCACATTCACCCAATGTGAACGAACATTTACAGCATGAATTTGCCTTATCAGTCACATTCGCTACCGCCATGGATGAAAGTTATTATGCCTTTTTAAAGCACAAACTATCGTCTGTCAAGACGGCAAGGTGCCAATGGTCATACCCACTAGTGAAATTGTGTGTGTTATTTCTCAGCATTGTCCTCTTACCTGGCAACACACTTGGTCCAACTCTCCACTATCTGGTCGATGTCTTCCAGGAACAAGTTTGTATGTGTGTCCTTAGACCAGTGTTGGACCATCTCCATTACCTCGTTGTCAGATGAACCCGCACATCTTCTGACAAGTGTCCAAAAAAGTGAAAGTGCAAAGTGCGATGGCATCAAGTCTGGACTGTTTCAAGACCTCTAATTTCAGAGCACCTCTAATTTCAGAGCACATTGTATATCTACTTTGTGGTGCAGCAACAATACTCCTTTCGAGAGAAGTCCCCGGCGTTTCGATGATATCTTGGGTTTCTGTTTGTTCACATACATGTCACTGTACCGAGAACTGTTTGTTCACATACATGTCACTGTACCGAGAACTGTTTGTTCACATACATGTCACTGTAACGAGAACTGGTCAGTTGGACCCCTGTCATGAACATTCAACGTTGTGTTCGTTGGCTTGAGCTCCAAGGCGAAGTCCTGTATGTCGGATGAATGCATCCTGTTGTCCAACATCAGTGCCATGTCATACAGGACCTGAGGTTTGCGTGAGTATCTGTTGTCCCATGTCTGGCTTATTGGTGTGGAGACTGGTGGTTCCTCGCCGTACATGCAGACACTCTCCGACTTCGGATAAATCGGCGATCCTACTGACTTTAGCCAGGACCCCGAAAGGACCTGTTGCCCAGGACGCTCGACGAGGACGCGTCAATAGGTCTTGGCCAGAATATAACCCGGCCCTTGAAAACACCTCTGCGTCCCATGCTTACTCCTGTCTCTCTTCCCCTCTAACTTTCCCGTTGTTACAAGGTATTCCGTCATTCCCTTTCTAGTGACATGTCCTTAGTATATGGGCTGTCTTCGTCTGGTGCCAGTAACCAGTTTTGTATGTAGATTAACTTCTTTCCGACAATTACAAATTGCTAACATAAAACTACCTCACGGTACAGGGATGCATATTATGGTATAAAATGGAAACAAATTTGGTAAGTGCGACTCCTACGAACAATATAGAACTAACAAACACAAACATGCATACCTTGTATATACCTTACAGCTAAGTTAAACCCAGTTAACAGAAATCATAGTGAGAAAAATAACAATTATAATAATACTAAATTAACGTAAAGTGAAACATGTAAATATAAACTAAACCACAACACAACAAATCCGGCGTTTCGATCTATAGGGAAAAAACCTGCAAAATAAGATAAGCATAAGAATGTACAAAACAAAATGAATGAATATCGAACGTTAATAGGCCATTGCACATCGTCCCTGCCATATACCCGATGTTTATACCCACTAGTTTAAAACAAAAGTCCTTGTCTATCAAGCCTGTGTTCTTAGTACTCTTCTTTATGGCAGTGAAACCTGGACAACTTACTCACACCAAGAGAAACGTTTAAACAGCTTTCTTGTGCGAAGAATTCTTGGTATTAAGGGGCAAGACAAAAGCACAAATACCGAAGTATTGGAAAGATCAGGTTGTGTGACAGTTTATTTCATGCTCAGTCTTCGTAGACTTAGATGGATAGGACATCTTAGGAGGATGGATGATGGTAGAATACCAAAGGATATCTTTTTTGGTGAATTACAGATGGGTAAGAGACCTCAGGGTCGGCCTCTACTACGATACTAAGATGTCTGTAAGCGGGACATGATTGATACAGGCATTGATAATGCACATTGGGAGCAAGTCGCCGCTGAACGTGTTGCATGGAGGGCAAACATCAGAAATGGAATAAAGACAAAGGAGAAAATTATTGCAGATAAGTCACACACTGAGCGTGTGAGACGTAAGATGGTGCATGATGGCGGAAATGACCACGTGTTCACATTCACCCAATGTGAACGAACATTTACAGCATGAATTTGCCTTATCAGTCACATTCGCTACCGCCATGGATGAAAGTTATTATGCCTTTTTAAAGCACAAACTATCGTCTGTCAAGACGGCAAGGTGCCAATGGTCATACCCACTAGTGAAATTGTGTGTGTTATTTCTCAGCATTGTCCTCTTACCTGGCAACACACTTGGTCCAACTCTCCACTATCTGGTCGATGTCTTCCAGGAACAAGTTTGTATGTGTGTCCTTAGACCAGTGTTGGACCATCTCCATTACCTCGTTGTCAGATGAACCCGCACATCTTCTGACAAGTGTCCAAAAAAGTGAAAGTGCAAAGTGCGATGGCATCAAGTCTGGACTGTTTCAAGACCTCTAATTTCAGAGCACCTCTAATTTCAGAGCACATTGTATATCTACTTTGTGGTGCAGCAACAATACTCCTTTCGAGAGAAGTCCCCGGCGTTTCGATGATATCTTGGGTTTCTGTTTGTTCACATACATGTCACTGTACCGAGAACTGTTTGTTCACATACATGTCACTGTACCGAGAACTGTTTGTTCACATACATGTCACTGTAACGAGAACTGGTCAGTTGGACCCCTGTCATGAACATTCAACAGTATAGGGCACTTACTATCTCTGTCTACCCTTGTCTCTCATCGCCAGGTTTTGTTGTGATTTTGAGGATTAAATAAATATGTGTTTCATGTGATATTAACACCAGAATGTTCAAATGAGGATGAACCTACTACAGGTCCAGCAAACCAAAAGAGAATGTATTTGTTTATATATTATTGCACAATAATTGTTGAAGTAAATAAAAGAAAAGCGTGACTCTATCTGCACTCTCAACGGAAACACGCCGATCAAGCGAACAGCAACAGCTAAAGTACGAAACAAACGGAATATTTGGAACTTGGAGTGTTAGTGGACTAGGAGATAAAGAACCAGCACTAGTAATGTTCGTGAAAGAATTCAAACATCCAAATATTAGAACTTGCGGATACGAGGAAACAGTGGCAAAACACAAAATGAATTCATAACATTTACGTTCTCATATGGAGTTGTGTCGATCAGTGAGCAAATTCTAACTATGGAGTAGGATTTATATTACATCATGGAAACAATTGCAAGGCATTATCAACACTGAATGTATACCAAAAAGAACAATAGTCATGCAGATTAAAGAAGGCAGTAAAACAACGACTATTATGCAGGCATAGGTTCCATGTTGCATCAATCAAGATAAAGAATCACGTGTGCACAAGCCATCACCATGGATTCCATTATTGCATTCACCATACTCACAATTGCAATCTAGAGGTTGGAGGAGACAAATGGATTCTCTACTTAGCATAAGTGCCAGTGAATATTTAAGGAAACTTCTTCATTGCTACAATATAATTTGCTTACAATATAGTTGCTTACAATATAATTTGCTTACAATATATGTGCTTACAATTTAATTTCCTTACAATATAGTTGCTTACAGTGTAATTTGATTTTAATATAGGTGTTTACAATGTAATTGCCTATAATTCATCTGCTTACAATATATTTGCTTACACGCGCTTTGCTTACAATATACAAGTACTTGCTTATAATATATTTGATCATGAAGTATGTCTTCTATATATGAAGTTTCTTCTTATTTTTGTTAATCGTCATTTCGTTCTTATTGTTCTTGTTCTTGTTCTCGTTGTTCTTCTTGTTCTTCTTCTTCTTGTTCTTGTTCTTCTTCTTCTTCTTCTTCTTCTTCTTCTTCTTCTTCTTCTTCTTCTTCCCCTTGTCAAGCTCACAAAAGCACCCATAACATGGTTCTCCTTAAACAATCATATATTTTAATACAGATCTGCCAGAAGTTAAAGTAGACGGGAACATTATGACTAGAACCGAGTTAATGAGATAAGTGGGCATGAGTTTTAATAGTAGTCTGTACTTCAAAGAACATATTGATCACGAAATAACAAAAACTTGATACGGTCTGTCAGAAATGACTGTTTTGGAAACTACAAATGTCGAGGAAAGACTGCTAAGACGTCTGTTCCGGGGACTGGTACTTCACCCATTTAGAATGCCCTGGACAACCTCGTTGACAGCCCTAAAAGATTTGAAGACTTGAACAGATATACACTGAAGCCGTGAGAATTATTCTAGGGTGTACGAGAACTACCTGCTGTGCAGTAATGAGTTTCATCCTTGACTATCCAAAAATAAACAACGGGATTAAGATTTGAAAATAAGTGCACATGGGCAGCTGTCACGAAATTAATGGAGGACATCGACCTAATGATCTAGGACAGAGACCGTTGTTGTGAGAGTCATCGACCTAATGGATCAAAGGCCAGAGATCGGCGGTCTATACCGCTACGATTTTGTTTGATTGTGAGAGCGGGGGCCCGATCAGACAAGATCGGAACGATTGAATACGGAAGGCGGAGGCCCGATCAAACACGCTCGAATCTCTTTGAAAGACGGTGAACGGAGTTCTCGGAGCAACGGAAGAAACGATCTCAACTAGAATTGTCTACATCAAAGAAGATTGTCATGCATGTTTTTGTACGGGGATCAAAAGACAAGAAAAGTGCAGGGGCTGCTTGGTTGAGAGAAAAACAAGTGACGTCTTACAGGAAAACTATATGTTGGCTGAAATTAACGTTTTAAAATCAGTATACAGTTGGAATTACCACCGGCTGGAGTGTGGATTTATTTCAGTGCCGAAATAGAAATACAAATCACGATGTCTAGTGTTGTTTGAAGACAACAGGCATTTATCCTTGATGGGATTTGGTGGTTTAATTCTAGGACTGAAATAGATTATAAATAAGATGATTCTATATGGATGTAGATTAGAACTCGAACATAGTGGACTCGCGTGTGTGACCGTAGTATAAGAGTGTCAGCAGCAATAGGCTGAGGCGGGACTTAGACTGTGTAGAGTGATGTGTCATTGCCCTCGGTAGGATGAGAACAATGACATGAGAAGATAGTCAGCAAGTGGGGAGATAAAGGATAGGTCTATGCTAGGAAATTCTGGTACGGGTGTCTACTGGGATTTCTGTGCTTTTCCTTTGGCTTTTATTTCTTTTACCTAGGCTAAGGTAATGTGATGAACGCCTCTGTTTATGCCAGAGTTTAGTTCTATTAAAATATAGATGATACATTCTGAATACGGCCTTAGGCCTACACTCACATATAATGAGTCTGAGTCAGGTTGATATCACCTGGTGTTATCTCTTCGACAGGTTCCACTTGAAAGTGCAATGGCCTACAACACTGAGAAGAAGAAAATGATCATACTCTGGTGCAGTGCTAACTGACATCAAGCTTTGAACCCTGTCTCATAAAGAAGGGCAGACAATTTATGAGCTAGTTGAATATAAAAGAAGGAGTCAATATAAGAGAGACCCAGAAACTAAAGAATTACAAGCAAACAAAGAAGTGATAATCATAATGTTCTCTCAAAGAATTTTATAAAGTGAAAGACAATTATAAATCACTAACATTTTCACTGCTTACCTCAATAGTTCGTTTGAGTAACAGACAGTGGTTGTGTTCGTTCATACATGAACTATAGAAAATACCGAGTTATAGACAGTGTAGAAAATACAGGAAACGACTTACATAAATTACGCAGTGGTGATTAAACTTTTCAAACGTTCCAGGATATTTTGGAATAAGTCAAAATTCGGTCGGAGAGACACATCATCGGGTGAGCGCATTCCAGTTTTGTGCTGTGTTGAAGTCGTATGGCTGTAGCATGATGAGAACTGTGATGCTGATCATAGACTAAATAGTCCTGTCTCACACACACACGATAGACTACACCACAGATTTCGATACCCATACACTATACACACACCTGACATATTTTCTTCATTAAATAATTTTATTATTTGTGAAGGACAGTGTTTTGTGAGGTATGTTCTGGAGGAATATGAAGAGGGGTATTGTCTATGGGATAAGAGAGAGAGAGAGAGAGAGAGAGAGAGAGAGAGAGAGAGAGAGAGAGAGAGAGAGAGAGAGAGAGAGAGAGAGAGAGAGAGAGCTGGTGAAAATAAGACGGAACGGGGGATGTGTAGACAAAGGTCCGGTAGCATATAATAGAATGGTGCGTGGTTTGGAATATCATCAATATCATCAGAGATACATGATCGCCTATGCCAGTTGGCAGGGCACGAGTCGATGGTTATGATGTGCAAACTAAGATTGCTTAAACCAAGCATGCAGGTGTATTTCCCATTGACACAAACACGTTTTAGGTCACTCACCCAGTGAACAGTTTGGCCCATATTTGGTCACGTCCGTGCACAGTTCACAAGCTGCCCCTTTAAATCCAGGCTGTATGGAATACATTAATTCGCATTTACAAATCTCTCATAATTAAAACTGTGGATAAGCAAAGTGCATTTTAAATGTTATAAAACCATTAAACACAAACAACACTATCATCACCATCAAGTGCCTTGTCGACAGGCGTGGACGATCATGCTTCTCCACACATTACGATCTCCGACGACATGGATCAGTTCATGTGTTGACTCCATTCCGTGCCATGACACCAGACTGTCCAGAATGTTCTCTCGATGTCTTCCTCTATATCTCTTTGTTCACTTTTATGCAACCATTTTATCTATCACTTCCTGTACTTTCTTCTGGCATGTTGCTACCAAGAGAGTGTCATCAGAGCAACGTAAGTTATTTATGTAATGTCCACCAACTAGGATACTTGTAATATTTTCTGAATATCTCATGATATGTTCACTGTACAATGATAAAAAATCAGAGGACATTACACAAGCTTGTCCGACACCCTTCCATATCGCCAGGGACAGACTTAGAGCTCAATATATCAGATGTGTGAAACTGCGTTTACTAGCCTCCAGCTACATTTTCCGATGAGCGGTATTTAAGTAGAACTAAATTCCATTTATAGGAGCTGTATGGGTGAAGTGTAATACGATATTTTATAATTATTTAACCAAAGATTAAACTTTCACTCATTTCATAGAGGCTTGTAATCAGTGCACAACTACATTATAGATATATTTTAAATTAACAAAAGATACTTTGAAAGACGATTTGGTGTACAGTTATATACAACAATAAAGACATATATATATATATATATATATAGATATATTTTTTTTTTTTTCCGCGTTTCCATCCTGTTTCAGGATATTGCGGTCAACACCAGCATCTTTCAGCTGTATGTTGATTCCTAGGCTAGATTACGCTCATCAGCACGCCACGACTTTCTGAGCGACCGGCTCCATACTCTCATAAGTCACTTTTGCGATTCGAACCACTGCTAATTCTCGTCGCGACACGTGACGAGAGTATTCGGGGTTAGCGGAGAAAGCTGCTAACCCCTCGGCCACGGAGCCGGCATATATATAATGCATTCATATGTATTGAACACGATACTGCTGGGGGAACAATAATGATAGTAAGCTGTCTATTTTCACAAATATCTTGAATAAACGGGCAATCCGCCTTGCCCAAGTGTGTCCCGTAGACTAGCGGAGGGAACGGGGAACCTTACCCCTCTCGTGATAAAGAAGACACCTATCCCACCATTGGTGGCCCTCAATACCAAGCAGTAATCAAGCTGAACTAATATAAACCCCAAGTCCTGGCTGGAACATCGCAACACCACACACGCCTAGTGCCTTCTTCGGAAGTCGGAGAGTGTCTGCCTGCACGGCGAGGAACCACCAGTCTTAACACCAATAAGCCAGACATGGGACAACAGATACTCACGCAAACCTCAGTCCAGTATGACATCACACTTATGTTGGACAACAGGATGTCTTCATCTGACATACAGGACTTCACGCTGAAGTTCACAGTCAGCAAACACAAGCAAGCAAGCCTAGCGCCCCGTTATTTTTAACGTACATGAGTTTTGAATTCAAATACTCACGTCACAAACACATCCCCCAAGTGTGCTGGAACATTTGCCGTGGCCATTGCAGGGATTCCCTTTGCCACCTGGACATTCTGGTACATAAGACAGATCACATGGTTAAGATCATCTCATATCGGATCTGACATAGGGCGTTGCATGTTAGATCATGAGAAATAATATCTCATGATGTCATCGTCATCTTCGTTTGTCCAGTATTTTGGGATTAAACAAACATAACTAGCCTTTTCCAGACAATCGTTGTTAGTTTTTGAGTTGAGTTGAATTACAAACAGACATCATAGCACCCGCGACATTTGCTCAAAGCATACGCGCTCTGTCCCCGACATCAACAGCCAGCAAAAGGCCTCAGTAGTAATGATAGTAATGATGATTGTGTTTCCGTCTGACCTTTCCTTGGAGTACTGAGTGTCGATCAGAGCTTCTGCCCACTCCCTGCCGCACCATTCTCGCCAGGCTCTGATTATTTACGTTCTTCCTCACTACTCAGATATCATCAAACGGCCCTTACCACACATTATCGTGAAAAAATACCAAAGCTAGCTTGCCAAACCAACCGATCTGTCCGCTTGCTCATTTCCCACCACATGAGACTTTCCTGGACAAAGGATTCAACGAATACTCCCTATCTTTGATTTGTGAACGCATGCCATTCTGTACAAACATGCATATATTCACTTCTCTTAACATGCTCTGTGTTGCAATTACAGTGGACATTACAGTTACATATGACATTACAGTTACATTCGCGAATTGTTTGTATTACGATTGTCGTACTTGTCCTATAGCCATCTGAACGCTGCAGAGGCTGCCTTTTACAACCATTCTCAGAATGTGCCAGGTTCTGTTTCACGAAACACCGCCCATTAACCTTTTGCGGGTACTTCTTGTGTCTCTTAGCACAGGCCATATGAGTAGATGTCGACATCACCTGGTTGCTACTTGTGTGGATTAGTTATTGCACCTCCCTTTCAGCTTAGCCTGCTAACCAATCCCTGCACTTCCGAGTCAACATGGGCTATATAAATGTCTACAACAGTTGTGTGCAATTAATCTGATCCATTTCACAAATGGTAAAACGAATAGTAATTTTCTCCCGGTCTGTGCTCAACTCAAAGTATAGCGGTTTGAAATGTGTATTTTTCAAGATGTAATGCATTCTAGCCGGCTTCGTGGCTTAGAGGTTATGACTTTTCTTCGTAATCTCGTATACTCTCCTGGGTTAACGTGATGACGGTAAGAATCAGCGGTGGTTCGAATCGCATCGATAACTTACGGGGTATGTGAGCCGGCCGCTCAGAAAGCAATGGCAAACTACTGAGCGTAATCTTGCCAAGAGATCAACATACAGCTGAAAGATGCTGGTGTTGACGGCTATGTCCTGTAAAGGATATGCAAAAAAAAAAAATGCATTCTAGCAATAGTACCGTGTTAATGTGTACAAAAAGTGTCACTGACCTAGAACGCAACCAACTCCCCAAAATCCGTGACAGCAGGATTCTGTTGTATACGTCTCAATACACATGGCCCGGCAAATCTCGATATCTGAACAATGTTCTATGTTCACTGGAACAGATTTGTAGGTGTACATGTATTAGGGACGTTCTTTTGAAACCCGTCCTAATGGCGTTATTACAGAAGTATGAAAGAAACATTTACAGGTATGGTAGAATTAAACAAACCATTCAGTTTTAATGAATTATGTTGGTCAGAAGAAGTCGCGGTAGCCATTCAGGCAAGCATCCCATTGATTAGAAAAGCGGCAAATGCCGTCCTAAAAAAAACAAAAGGATTGTGGTTGCTCATTGAACCAAGTGTTTACCGCGTTCATTACGTCTACAATCGTTGCCCCTTGAGAGCTTTTTTTAGAGGTCCGAACAAATGAAAATCACATGGCGACAAATCAGGACTATAGGCTGGGTGTTGCAGAATTTCCCACCTCTTCCTTGCTAATGCTTCCTATACAATTTTTGCGACATGCGGACGAGCATTATCGTGCAACAAAATCACACCGCGAGAAAGCATGCCAGGTCGTTTATTCTTGATGGCTTTTCGCAGCTTGTCTAGTGTTTGCAAGTAGTGGGTAGAGTTGATATTAAACACAAAGTTCTTTAAAGTCGGCCAACAATAGCCCTTCATGGTAAAAAAATAATAAATAGCGCTCAGCATAACCTTACGAGCGGAAACCTATAACTTGAATGTTGTTTGGTTTTTGCTGATCCAGCATGCTTACATTGCATACTCTCTATTTTCCTTATCGGCTCAAAGTGGTGACACCATGATTCATCGCCTGCCACTATGCGGAAGAGAAATGCATAACCCTCCGCCCTGTAACGCAGCAAGTGGTTCAAACACCATTCCATGCGTTCCTCTTTTTGGTGGTCGATCAACATCCGTGGTACCCACTGTGAACACACCTTCCGATATTGCAGTTTCTTACGAACGACCCTTTGAATTACCCAATTGACATATCAAATTCTTTCGCTAGCGAACGAATCCTTCTACAACGGTTCATCTGTACTGCTGCATCAATATTGACGATGTTTTTTTTCTGTTGCAACAATATGTGCATGACCCAGCTGTCTAAGATCTGTCGTGAACTGACGTCCTTTCCGAAACATTTGTGCCCAGTCTGTCACTGTTGTCTTCAACACACATGTGTTACCATACGCTGCCTGCATCCTTCGATGAATTTCCACTGATCGACATCCTTCAAATGACAGAAACTGAATCATCGCTCTTATAGCTTCTGTGGACGGATTTTGGATCAACCCGGCCATTTTCTTAACGGTCAGAACATAACCTATGCATCATGGGGGCACGTGCTAATTTATTCATTGGTCAGTACTTATCACATTACTAAGACATGATTATGTTCAACGTACGCAATTATGCGAGGTGCGGCACGAATGGATTTCAAATGAACGCCCTTCATATATTGTAGTGGACATTAGACATTGTAAATGTCAGGTGGCGAATTACAGAACCATGCAATAGTTTCAGGAACATTTGACAGAAAGATTTACCGTTTAGATATCATTATAACGAAAGATAGATGCATGTTTTAAGGCATATTTAATAGTGTTTAGATAGACATTACAATAGACATACATATGTATATACGAGGGTCAAAAGGAGAAACATAAACATATTTGATAGGACATGACACATATTCATCTTTAGTTGTCTTGTCTGGAGTAATCATTGTCTGTCACGACTCTGTCATCAAATATGTCTTCTTTTATTGTAATGAAACTGATGGCGAATAGATTATTAGTTGATGCCCATCGGCTTTACCATCCACGTTTAACTCTCACTGTCCCCTCTGCCCTTTTGCCAAGAAACCCCCATACATTTCATGTAACCTTTCTTTTTCATGTTGATGAATAATGATGTAACCTGACCCGCCCCCAATCCCCTGCCCCAACCCGGGTGTAAGTGTGGTAGCGTGTGATTGTTTGTCCACCACATCGTTACTCGTTTTACCTATATATATATATATATATAAAAAGAGACTGTGTGTGGTTGGCAATGTATTGGATGCGTTCGATAACGGTACATCCGATTGAGATGAAATTTTCTACACGTCTTCCTTTCATTCCTGTGCAACCGACTGTAATAGTTCATCTCATCTCATCTCATCATGTTCCTCTTGTACCTTGCGGTGTCGAGGTGAAGTATAAACTTCGTGAGAGTGCCCGGTTATGGGCTTCGTATATCGACATTCCCATGGATTCTGTTATTCCCTCAGTCCAACGTTTACGTGGTCGGCCTCTTCCTCTGTTTCCATCTGGTCTGTACATCATTGCTTGTTGTGGCATGCTGTTGACTGGTAGCCTACTTGCATGGCCAAACCATTTGACTTGCTGCTTTCTAATAAAATCTAGAGCAGCTTTAACCCCTACTTTAGTCCTGATTTCTTCATTTCTGATCTTATCTCTTCTTGATACGTTGAGTATTCTTCTCAGAAACCTCATTTCTGTTGTTGTGATTTTTCTTTTCTCTTTTTCTGTCATTGTCCAGGTTTGGCATTGGTAGCACAGAGTTGGTAGGAAGATTGTGTTGTAAAGTGCTTTCTTAGTAGTTATTGATACATGTTTGTTCTTTAGTATTGGTGCCATTTGTCCAATAGTTTCTTAGTGTAAAATCGGCTACTTACTTAATAACATTTAATATTTCATTTTTCATTATAATTTCTATATAGCAAGGGGACTTAACTCTAGAAAAGTTATTTCAAGGGGCATAACTTTTAATAACATTTCTATATACTATATAGTCATATTGTTGCATCGTTTTCAAAGATTTATAAACTCCTTGTCTATAGTTATTTACAGGCATATGAGTTATAATAAATAATGATATAATCTTTAAGGCATTTTCAAAGTTTTCATAAAAATAATGCATAATGCATAACATTGTAACTCATCTTTTTATGCTTAAAGAAGTTATCTACAGTTATGTAGGTGACTAATAACAGTTTTCATTAAAAATAATGGATGGTATGTGGAAGGACATTCTTTTAAGTTACTGTGTGAATTTAATGAGACGCTCCCCGCAGGAGCTGGGAGAAGCCACGCCGGGTCAGATTGATAGATAGACAGACAGACAGACAGACATATAGTTGGGAACGGGAGCTTATATGACTACTTATATGAATTAAATGAGATGCTTCCTACCAGGGACTGGGTGAAGCCGGGCCGGCTCAGACAGACAGACGGACAGATAGACAGACAGACAGACAGACATATAGTCGGAAACGGGAGCTTATATGAATTAAATGAGATGCTCCCCACCAGGGACTGGGTGAAGCCGGGCCGGGTCAGACAGACAGACAGATAGACAGACAGACAGACAGACGGATAGTCGGGAACGGGAGCTTATATGACTACGTATATGAATTAAATGAGATGCTCACCACTAAGGACTGAGTGAAGCCTGGCCGGGTCAGACAGACAGACAGATAGACAGACAGACAGACAGACAGATAGTCGAGAACGGGAGCTTATATGACTACTTATATGAATTAAATGAGATGCTCCCCACCAGGGACTGGGTCAGCCAGACAGACAGACAGACAGACAGACAAACAAGCAGACAGACAGACAGACTGATAGATAGATAGATCCCCTCCATGGACTGGGCGAAGCCGGGCCGGTTCAGATAGTATATATATATATATATATATATATATATATATATATATATATATATATATATATATATATATATATATAGCTGTGTGTGTGACTCTGTGTGTGTGTGTGTGTGTGTGTGTGTGTTTATATTAGTATTTGCGTGGAATCTAAAATACACGTAGTGTTGTTTAATGGTCAATAAAATATGTTTCATTCTGTATAATATTCTCAACAAATATATATCTTTTATCGTATTTTCCCCTTGAAACATTCATCTTTGTTTATGCTATTGCCGATTCTCAGTATGTTCTTAATGAGAACCGAGTGAGATGGTCGTTGTCTAGGTTACAATGCTCCTTGTATGTCACTACGGAGTGTAAGTTGAGCTAGCCACCTGTCTCACAATACAACTTACCCCAACAGTATACATCCACCAGTCATGAAACAAGATTGAGTTGGCGCACATAATCCTTTAATGCAGACGAACACGGACACACGTAACATATTTATATATCCAGAAAACAATATAATCCACAGAATATATAACCTCCTCACAACTTAATACGCACACATCACTGTCTTCTCAAGGCCTGCGTAATCTCAAATTCACAAGACAGTTATCCAGCTCCTATCCACGGCAGGAGTTCACACAATACAACCCACACACTGGGTCTAGGCCTAAAGTTATCCAGCTACTATCCACGACTGGACCTCACACAATACAACCCACACACTGGGTCTAGGCCTCCATTCACAAACTAGGAGAACAACACAAGACGGAGATCTCTATCTAACTCCGCTCCTCTCCTTAGACTCCCGACCAGTTCGGAGTCAAAACATCAACTGTCTAAAACAAACGAACCGACCCTCAGTCGGTCTCCGCCTCAACTGACCTTTTTCAGTCTCCTGACTTCACACAAAACTAAACTGTCTCTCACCCCATCCACCCTGGGGATCTGCATCCACCCTCACCATTATTTCTCAGGGCTGGTTGTTTTTCTCGTAGTACGGCTACAGTTCACTCACCTCAATGTCAATGAACCAGGCATATGTCACCGATAATATATTATTTACATATGTAAGGCAATATTTAACCGAAATATGACTACTTAAAGAGAAAATATACACTAAAGAAACATATTTTACATAACACTAGGCATAATTACGATGGGACGTCAATAAGTAAGTTACAAATGTCTGTAGAAAAATAACTAAATATGATTAAAGCTTGAAACCAGTTTATTTTTATACACACTGTCTCTTTATTTCTTAACATAATATCCACCAACATTGATGCATTTATCCCATCGTTTTATCAGTCCTCCCAAACAGGCTGCATATGACTGCGTGCTCTGTTTTCTAAACCACGTTTTCACTTCACATTTAAATTCGGCGTCATTCGCGAAATGTCTCCCTCCAATGTGGGTTTTCAGTGGTCCAAAAAGGTGGAAATCGCTAGGGGCTAAGTCTGGGTTGTAAGGTGGATGTTCCAGAACGTCTCACCTTAGTTGGTTAATTTTCTCTTGAGTTAATCGAGCCGTATGTGGTCTGGCATTGTCATGAAGAAGCAACACTCCTCTAGTCAGCAGTCCGATTCAGAATTCACATTGTCACTGTTCTCCTGGAAATTGGTTAAAAGCACTTCTTGACAATTCCAGAACACATTCAGCATAACCTTCCTTGCTGATGGCGTAACCTTGAATTTTTGGACACAAGGCGAAGACGGATGTTTCCATTGCATTGAAGCACACTTTGATTCGAGCTGGTAGTGATGCACCCATGATTTGTCTCCAGTAACAAACCTGTTAAGCATGTCTTCTCCTTCATCTTCGCATCGATAGATATAAAGCAAGGCAGGCCAAATCGGTTCATTTTGTCTGGTTCCTTCAATTGTCCGGGTACCCACATTGAGCACACTTTCTTAAATTTCAATCGATCATGGATTATGCTGAATGCTTAACCATGCGAGCAGCCTATTGCAGATGCTACAGAGTCTATCGTTACTCGCCTTTCACCTTTAATCATCTCCTCCACCCGCTGCACGGATGCTTCTGTTGCAATCTCAACAGGACGACCAGATCGGATTTCATCAACAATTTTAGAGCGTCATTGAGAATATTTGTCTACCCAGCTATGCACCACTTTACGGGACAAACATTGTCAGCATAAAAAGGAATAATTTCATTATGAATGTCCATTGCAGGCAGTCCTTTTGCCCACAAAAACGCACATCACTGTCAGATTCTTCCCCGGGTCTTCATCACTAGCGCCTGGCAACGACGGCCAGGTACGCCCGTGAACTGCAATAACACTTACGACGCAGTAACAGGGAAAGGGTCTGCGTGGTACACGGAGACCACGAGGAGAGAAAGCAGGACCAACGCGGGCTCACTGCGGCTAGCGGTCAGACAGCCGAGGACCGTACGACTGGACAGACGTGGAAAGAGAGCAGTACACGTATTGATTGTATGATTTGACGCTAGATGAGAGAAAGCCTTTTGAGTATAGAAAGACTGAGTGCATGGTATGTAATATTGCATTCATGAACTTATGTATATTGAAATGGCATTATCGCCGAATCGAGCGAGGCCTTTTATGATTGCTGTTTGCGAGAAGTGCGATTAAAGTAGTTGAGAGATGTCACCGTGTGTTATGTACATTCATTCTGTGTGAGTGATTGTTATCACATCTGTTAGTCACCACGAGCTTTTATTGATTGCAAATCAAGACTCTGACAATCACAGTTGCTCTTTGGTTGTACACTCCGTAAGTACAATCGCCATTTCCTTTATGCGCTGCGCATGCGCATGAGACACCTAGCGCCACCTGACGAACTGGAATATAAAGTTCCATGCTGCTGTCACCTAATGACACCTGTAGAAAACACAAACTACATTTACCTGCCATCCTACAGAACTGTGTGACTTCGTTATTGACTCTCCCGCGTAAATATGAATGAATATGTTATAAAGGTTACATAACTCTTCATCCGGGGTATTTTGGGCAAATCGACATCTACTGCATTAGTTATTGGATCATGAGATACAAGAACACCAATGCAAGTTGGTAAACAGAAAAATATCAAGAGGGACATGAAAACAATGAATGTAAATATCATTGGATTACGTGAGACAAAACAGACAGGAGCAGAAGATCTGTACTCAGACGAATATAGAATAATTTACTCACGAGGGCATCAACGTGAATTGGGTGTTAGTACAATCTTGGACCAAGAAAGAGCTAAAACAGTTACAGGATATATGCCCATATCAGATCGAGGTTTACTGGCCAGATTAAGGGACACAGAAGTAGTACATATTAATATCATACAAGTCTAAGAACCACTTGCAAACATCACTGAAGAAGAATGTGATAATTTGTATTGACAATGTACAAGTTGTGAAACGACTATTGTACTGTGAATGCAGAAATCGCAGACGAGTTACAACATATGAAGAAAGGTACATTTTCGTGCCCAGATAAGGGTCCTATACATTAAAGCTGTTGTGAAGTTGGTATGCAGTAATAACCAACTTGTTGACTGGCACTCATAATAGTGGACACAATCCTCATAATCTCTTGATTATATTTTCATAGCTGAAGCAAAGAAATATTGTGCAATGGATTGTGGAGAACATTACACAGCTAGACTAATGAGTATTGTCACTAAAATACTGATGAGAATTATAATGAGAAGCATCAGAAGTAAAAGAAATAAACGCAGGCATTGGGAATGAGCATTGTGGCTGTGTTAAATATGTGTAAAACAAAGCAGGGTCTGTGGGAAAGAAGTTACGAATTAAATTCGTAATCTCACATACAGCATTCGAAACACAGCTGTGGGCGATTTGGAAGCAGACCGCCTTGCGTTGGTTCCCGTGAAGAAGTATAAGTGTCTGCCGTTCAGAAATCAATGGCAAACTACTGAACGTAAACTTCCCAAGAAATCAAAAGCTGCCAAAGAAAAAAAATAAAATAAAACAAACACAACATTCTTGGGTTGACTGCCACGTCCTGTAAAGGATATACAATTAAATTATTTTAACAACATACCATACAACATATGCATCATTGTTATCATCAACAATCACATGAAATGTCCGACACCGCAGGCAATGATGTGGCTCCAAAGACATGTGTCCGTTGTGTTCCTTGTAAGTTTGGCTTCTGATTGTCTTCGATGTCACTCTGTCAACATATCTAGTATGCACTCCTTCCGCCTGCCTCGTCTCTAACAGCCTTCATCGTTCCGATTGTTACATCCTTTATTTTTAGACCTTCTTATATCAAAACGTGATACAAAAACGACAGTTGTATTGTCTTGTAGTGGGTAATCACATGTATCTGTGGGTTGTCTTTTGCTGGAATTGGAGCCTGGAATTCGTAGTTGTTCATGGGATTTTTAGTATCCTACATATAATAGAAACCACATCTGTGTGGCCTCCAATGACCATATGTGTCATACAACAAACACTTTAGAAACTAGATTTAGGAGTGAAAGCAAGAATATGAAAACATTACTATACCGAGGACACTGCTTGGGTAACATAGGTATCTTGAAGAAATGCAGGGTTCACATTCTGTATGGAACACGCTTATGTGTGTCTGCTGGCAAACCCTCTTGACTTGAGCTGGGGTGGTTATGCTTGCCTCTGTAGATGCAGACATTGCAAACTCTGTGGTAATAGAGTGGTCATTCTGTGCTTTAATCTCAGATACAGCAAGAATGCTTAGCAATCCCACAGTAAGTATCAGCTTCATTAGATTCCCATGCCAGAGATATGGCCGATCTGTTAGAAAATGGGACATGTTGCAGCAGATATCCAGTGTTTGTAGACTAGATCACGGAATCACGCTGTTAATAATGGAA
>JACEFZ010023728.1:0-40000 GCA_014155875.1 Cepaea nemoralis
CCGGTCAAGGCGTCCGTAAAGCATAGTGGCAACGAACGGTAGCTCTAGATCGTTGACCTAGTACATATCAGCGGTAGCTGACAAAATGTTGGTGCTTGACTGCAACTTTCTATAAGGGATTATCGCAGAAACATAAAAAATTCGCAAAGAACAACTTTTATAACTCATTCACGAAGGGGCACAGTCTTAAATCTTTTGGCTTACACATATGATAGTGAAAGTGAATGGCTTTAGAAATCGTACAATTGAGTAGGCATGCTCTAAAATAAACCTAAATGTGTTGTGAAGCAAAAAAGAAAGTTTGGTTAACAACGAGCAGTGTGTTCAGAGTAAAGATTTCATTAAGCCTATTAAGATGCACACAAAATATTGCCTAGTACACCTTCAGTTCAGGTGGAATCACTGGACTCAAGCAAGAAACAAGAGAAATGACGATGGTGTTTATGACTGTAATGCATGTAGTTGCCAGATAGCTCATCAGATTACCATAGCCTGGAATGACTTTACCAAGGGGGGGGCACCAAATGAATCTTCCGCAGTGGCCTTAAAAAGCTGTGCCTACTGATGGGCGGTGGCTACAGTCGGCTAGTATGCTCCCCTATCGCCCCCCCATTTGTACACTCACGTCCCAGATATGATACATGGTGTTTGAATCCCCATCGTACAGCGGATTAAAAACAATCTCGGCTCTCAACCTAAAATGAGTACCTGGATGTCCTGTGAAAGTATATCACGACCACTTTGTATCGGTATTGACACAAAAGAAGTATTAGATAAGATTCCAATGCATTGGAGCAAAGATCAAAGCCGTAGACCCTTTTTGCTGTGTGGCACTGAACCATTTACAGCGACATGAGCTGGTCAACTATACCCACGACATTTTCCACAGGCTGTTGTTGATGTCTTAGCATAGTTTATACGTTACAGTCAGTTCTTGCCAGTGTTTCTGACGACCGGACTGCCCGTACCAACGACCTTACCACGGAGGGCGACAACGTGGTCATCGAATAATCGTTGCATAACGTTCGCCTCTCCTTAGGCGCGAGGATGCCTTGCGAAGGCAAATCATAGCTGCTATCTGGAGCTCGATTGCAATTACCAGTGAACAGAAGTGTCTGCGTGAGCTGGTGTACGGAGTTCTTCAATATCGGTGAGGAGAACAGTCTAGCTGGGAGGCATTCCTGGACGGCACAGCCCGAGAGTTTCAGAAGAAGAAATAACCTAAACATGGAACATACTCGGCAACGCTTCTTGTGTTGCTTGATCGCACAGAATACCCGTAGGCCGAGAGGTTATGCTGTGTTCACATCATGTCCCAGGAGGTACAGGTTCGATCCAGCACGGTCTGGACCTGTCCTAGAAGCTACATCGGTACCTATGATAACGCTTGCTTGTCGTTCGCGGGCTGGTGTGAATCTCTCATTGCGTGTAGTGCCTGGAGGTGTGACTTCTCTGTTGTCCATCACTATCATGTGTGTATGTCATATTTGTCCGGACGTGTAGCGTTTGCGTGACATATCTGCGGTGTCACGTGGTCTGCTTTATTGTGTGCAACTAGTGTTCCTCGCCGTGCAGGCAGATTACTCTCGCCGACTTTAATAGGATCGAGCGATCCTGCAGCGTTAGCCAGGACCCGAAGGGACCTGTCGCCAGGACGCGCGACTAGGACGTGTTAGGACAGTGTTATCACTGGTGGGGAATTCGTGGGGAATTTTAGTTCCAGACATGAGCTACTCATTTCACAGTATCGCGTTAATACAATAGCTAGATTACTTGATATCCTGTTTTTTCCCTTCATACGCTTTACAGTTAAGTGACGTCTCATCTTCTAAGATTCATTTATAAAGTCGTAGACGCTACAAATCATGTTTTTATGGGATGTCCTAGACTTGTTTGTTAGTATATGCTATTGAATTTATCCTCCATTTTTACGTATACACTGTATAGGGGTGCGGGGGATGCTATACATGTAGATATGTGGAATATGCAAAGCGTGGGAGGGACTACTCGACGTCTGTACGTAAATACGGTGAGGGCGAGCGCACGGGCCAAATTTTTGTATAGGAGCGGCGTATGACGTTCTGAAAATATGGCGAGGGGGGCACGGGCCAAAAAGGTTGAGAACCACTGTGTTTGGTAGGTCTTGGCCAGTATAGATCTGTCCTGGTGCCTAGAAACACCTCTGCGTCCCGTATCTGATGTATCACCCGCCATCTCACCCCTCCCCTGTCTCGATCTTCTTGCGTAATGAGAATGACACCAAGCCTTACTGTGCATGTTAAAAATTCCACTGCACTTGGAATCGCAAACAGTAGATAGTACCCCCGCTACCTTGACAATTGTCAGGAAAAGAAGCCTGCCACGGGTAGATAGGGCCCGCTCGCTACCATGGATGGATATTGTTAAGACGGAAGTAAATTTGATACAAATGCATCGAAGTCAGGCAAGAGACAGACAGTGTTGGAGATCCATTGCAGCCAACATTCATTGTGGAGACGGCACCTGATTGATTGTTTGATCGAAGTTTGGCGCATTGAGATGTATAAATAGATGTGACGCACTGATATCGAAAGTGAAACTTTCAAGAAAGAGCTCTTGAAAAATCGATCAAAGTGACAAACACCGAGTAGTATTGCGAGGTGTGAATCCCTTGTTGCAACACGAGTGCGCTTCGCTGTTTCCTAGGGAACGATACTGCGAACTAATATGGAGACTGACGCGGAATCTACAAAAGAAGGTAATAAACAGTTTTAGGTCAGCGGTTGCGTACAAATAGGGTAATATTTTTATTAACATAAAGAAGAAACTCTCAAGTATTGTTTTGACAGCAAAGACACATTATAATATACTATCTATTAATGGATTTGCTAAAGGGAAAGTTGGAGGAAGCGTTTGTTATTGTTCAAGAGGAAGACAATTCAATAAATGAACGAACAAACGAACGAACGTACAGACTTTATTTTCAAAGGGTAACAAATTGGGCACGCAGGCCCGTCTTACATTCGCTTCGCCCTTCCATCACTCATCTTTCTTTCATCAGAGTGCATAGGAAAAAAAACATTGTCACATGAATTTTGTAAACATAACAATGCATATTACTATGTTATGAGACACATCACCACCCACCCACACATCCCCCATTCACTCTAACTCCCCTACCCAACCACAGTACCACACACATAACCCACACACACACATACATGCCCCCACCCATCTACCACATCCCTACACCTACACATCCCCCCACCCACACACACCTCTCACCCACCACAACACCCCATCCACCCACACCCCAAGCACACATATAACTAAACACATAAACATAAATGAACGTAATCACGGTAATGTAATTCATTGTTAGTAATAATAGTTCACGTGAACACATCAAAATCTAGCCTGAGGAAGCTTATACAGGTACACCATGAGCCGCAGACAGAGGTGTTTGTGACTCTTTGTAGCTAACATTCGATGAGGAGATGGCACATTATTGATTTGTATATATAATCATTCAGCACCAGTGATTATGAGAGTATGTAGCCGGTCTCTCAGAAAGCATTGGCAAACTACTGAGCGTAATCTTGCCAAGAAATCACAATCAGCTGAAAGATGCTGTTGTTGACAGCGATGTCCGTAAAGCATATGCAAAACATATTTATCATATTATATAGATTAGCTTTTGTTCTGGCATTAGTATATAATCTCCACTGACTATGTTACAAAGCTCTACTTCCCCCTCCAAGACGCAGAAATTAGTGTTGTGCAAATATACATCTATACACTGCAGGTATCTACAAACTGATCTACTTTTCTATGCACAAAACTAGGGAATATGATTGGCCTTGCTGTGAGTAGCTCTAGGTGGTCTGCCACATTCTGCTACTATGGTGACTACCAAGGAGAGTGATCTTGTAAATCAATGGCTGGTAATTATAACCTAAGCAGGAGGTCATAATTGGCTAAATGGATAAGAGCACATGCTCTTAAACTTCTGGTGTGTTGATGCCGAGGTAGCAAGTTCAACCTCTGCACCGGTCAGCTGGACTAAAATATTGACTTCTCAGTCTTGACTTGGGGACGTAAATTACTACTATCTCAGAAGTCAGAGTGGGTTCGCCTGATGGTGAGGGACATATTTAATAGGAAAAGCTAATACACATGAAAAAATCAGTTCAGCGCACTAGAAATAATAGCACATGTATGGACTACACCTGAAGTCACGGCGAACGAATGAGCAAAAACATGTTTTGACTGGCTTCATGCCTAAATCTGATTTTAGTAAGCATGAATGTTTACAGCTTTTAACACTAGTAAGAACATTTTACATTGACGGCTCTTACAGCTTTCAACACTAGTAATAATTTGTTGCCAGTTCCGTGGTGAAGGGGTTACGGACGCAGTTCGCAATCCCACATACCCAAGCTCGAAACACAGCTGCAGTCAATTTGGAAGCAGACCGCCTTGCGTTGGTTTTTTTATGAATTCGTATGGGTGCCGGTCATTCAGAAAGCATTGACAAACTACTGAACGTAAACGTGCCAAGAGATCACAAACAGCTAAAAAATGCTAGGGTTGATAACGATGTCCTGTAATGGATATGCAACTAACTTTAATAATGTTTTAAATTGACGGCTCTTATTGTTTGGGTTTCTTCACCTTTGTAAATTAACTGGCACTTTAAAAAAAAAATGTTGCGTATCCCTTACAGGACGTTGTAGTCAACACTAGCATTTTTCAGCTGCTGTTGATGTACTAGGCAAGTGTTTTTACGTTCAGTAGTTTGCTATTGCTTTCTGAACGATCAGCTCCTATACCAACACGTTATAACACAAAGCGACACAGTCTGCTACACAAATCGGTCGCGACTGCATTTCGAATGTCTGGTAAGTGGCTCACGAACTGTGTTCACAAGCCTTTGGCCACGGAGACTGGCACTACAAACCACAATAGAGAGAATTGTGGCTCTTACAGCTTTTAACACTAGTAATAATGCTTTACACTGACTGCTCTTGCAGCTTTCAACACTAGTAATAATATTTTACATTGACTGCTCTTGCAGCTTTCAACACTAGTAATAATGCTTTATGTTGACTGCTCTTTCAGCTTTAAACACTAGTAATATTGTATTACATTGATTGCTCTTACAGCTTTTAACACTAGTAATAATATTTACACTGACTGCTCTTACAGCTTTTAGCATTAGTAATAATGTTTTACATTGACTGCTCTTACAGCTTTTAGCACTAGTAATAATGTTTTACGCTGACTGCTCTTACAGCTTTCAACACTAGTAATAATGTTTTACGCTGACTGCTCTTACAGCTTTCAACACTAGTAATAATATTTTACACTGACTGCTCTTACAGCTAATCAGTAAACTGTAGTTTAGTTAATAAATACAGAATTGTTTTATTGATTGGTTTTCTTCACTTTTGTAAATTAACCATCACTACAAATCACAATAGATATAATAGTGGCCAGACGGTCACCTGCCGGCCACATGGTCAAGGTTCTGAATTCACCTCAAGGCAGATTTATAAAATTGATTTGATCTCTCAAGTTGACCCAGAGTAAAATGGGTGCCAGAAAATGTCTTAGGAAGTAAAGGCTACTGGTGTTATACTGATCACATGACTTGCTAAGAGCTGATTGGTGTATACAAATATGTGTCCTGCACCATATACCTAAGCGCCTTCAGGTAATTTAAAGAGTTCTTTACTCACTCACTGCGATTCAGTGGTTTTATTAATAAATTAAAATATTGAAATCTTTATTTAAGTCTTTACCAACTATCTGCTATATCTCTTTTCTGATGTTCATCCTGAACAGTTTAAATTTGAAACTCAGCCATCTTTAAATTCTCAACCAATCAAACTGACAGAAAATAACAGCAAACACAGCATGCACTTCAAACTTCATACACCATAAACTCAGCCATCTTTAGATTCTCAACCAATCAAACTGACAGAAAATAACAGCAAACACAGCATGCACTTCAAACTTCATACACCATAAACTCAGCCATCTTTAGATTCTCAACCAATCAAACTGACAGAAAATAACAGCAAATACAGCATGCACTTCAAACTTCATACACCATAAACTCAGCCATCTTTAGATTCTCAACCAATCCAAGTGACAGAAAATAACAGTAAACACAGTGTGCACTTTAAACTTCATTCACCATAAACTCAATCTGTCCTAGTTAGTCTTTTAATTGATTAAGTGCCATGGGAGAATTAATTGTCTTAAGTGACTTTCCGTATCTCCCACGGGCTTATATATATCACCAAAATGTTGTCATTGCATTATAATACAACATGTCTGCTACCATATTGACACACCCCTATTTCCCATTTTCTGCTATCCTTTTATGTTTGATCCAAACCTTCTGTTTGTTTGGCACTGAATCAGTTAACTTAACCAGTATATGAACACTAGAACAGTTATTAATAAATTACAAACATTCATAAACTGTTGCCTGCACAGAATTAAAATTATTTGCATATTCTTTACAAGATATCACAGTCAACCCCAGCATTTCTTGGCTGTTCTTGATGTTTTGGCAAGTTTACATTCAGTAGTTTGCCATTGCTTTCTGAACTACCAGCACCCATACCATTTTAAGAAAAAACCAATGCAGGGCAGTCTGCTGCTGGGTTTTGAACATGGGTAAGCAAGATTACGAACTGCATCTGTAACTCCTTCGCTACTAACGTGGAGCGCTTTCTTTACTTGTGTATATTAATTGCCGCTATAAATCACACTTCACATTAAACTTCCACTAATACACAGGCCAAGCTGAAGGAGCTAGAGTTAATGAAGAGATACCATCTGCAGAAAGTCTAGAAGAAGGACAAATCCATGAGGATGACAGTGAGGAAGGCACAAGTAAAGACGATGTTGAGGAAACAGATGACTTAAATGAACCTAAGACTGAAAATGTAACTGATGCAGATGGTGATGAACTTCAGACTAAAGCAGATGAGCAAGTGATTGATGGAACTGGTGATGATAATGCATCACAGCAGTTAGATGATGGAGTATCTCCTCCTGTGATAGAACATGGTAAGATATTATTCTATGTTTATGTGATGGGTTACTATGTACACATGAAGGCAAGAAAGGTAGGATATCTGGCTTATTATAGAGAGAAATATAGAAAGGCTCGTATCGGGGCAAAGTTCTGCACAGGACAGGTCACCAGATCAAACAGATCATAAGCTGTGTGTATTTAGCATAGCACCTCTCATTATCATCATCATTTAGTGCTATCTACACATAGAAGGTTGGCTGTATTGAGACTACAACATTGTCTACCTTTGTGTCTCCTCAGTGTGCGCACTCAAACTATTTTTAGTTAATCTCTTGATGGTGTCCACACACAAATAATTTCTCTTTCTCTGGTGTGCTTGTCGTCTGTGTAACATGGACAATAAGCAGACAAGCTGAGAAACATCTCATGGCAGTAGAAATACGGTTTCTGAGGAAATGGAAAGAATACCAAGGATAGACAGAAAAAGGAAAGAGGCATTTCTTGAAGAAACAGAAGAAAACCCTATAAAAAGCATAGAGAAATTAGGCACAGACAGTAAATAATTTTTTTTATGTGTTATGAGGAGAAATAAACTTGAAAACTTCATGAAAACTAGCAAACTTGATGGGAAAAGAACAAGGGGAATACAATATTATCATGCACAATATACAATATTTACATGGTTTGGCCACATGGTATAATCATGATGAGATAACATTGGGGAGTCTCTGTGGTGAAGTGGTCAAGCCGTTTGACTCGGGCTCCGAAGGTTGCGGGTTTGATTCCGGGCTGTGTCCTTCGGTTCACAAGTGAAATTTTTTGGAAACTCCTGTGGGTTGTCGCTAGAGCTACAGAGTTTGTGCTTGATGCGATGCTTTCCACGCTGCAGAAAGAGACCGAGCCATTTGGGATAAAACCCGGTGCAAAGAAGTTGACCCTGTCGACTTTTAAGTGACTTTTTGACAAAACAGATCTGACCTAAGACTGGTGATCACTTGACATGGTGAACCGGTTAGTTAGTCACAGTTCCAGCTTCACGGCAAAGTCCCAATAACGCTCCGATCCTGTGTCAGTGAATATCACACAAAATGCTCCTCACTGCCCCATGTGAAAAGTGGAACAGACAGGAGTCTTGACAAACCAACAGCCCGTGCAGGTATACTATGCATAATGTTGCTATCAGAATGCCAACACAAAAGTTGTTGGAAGCGGCAGTCATAAGAAAACCAGCAGCCACACATTACTGCATAAGGCAAAACCTAGTTTGTTCAGCAACCAGCTGGCCGCCATTATTCTGAACATGCAATTCATGATTTTAAAAAAAACAACAACCTGGTGAACCATGTCTGCCCATGCTTATTGACATGGCACATGATAATGGTGATGTAGAGAGTGGAAACATGGACATTCCCATCTGCAACCCAGCCTCATCTTTAACAGCCAGAGAAGAGTCCCAGTACTAATAGTACCATTATTATATGTCCATCTTTCCTCGGAGTACTGAGTGATGACCAGATCCTCTGGTCACTCTCTTGGCCATGACGATTTATCTGTTCTTTCATACTACACACAAGATCCCGAAGGACCATGACCACATCTGCTTTATCATGTCCCAAGATATGGCTAGGGTACAGCCTGACAGAATGTACAACCAAGGCTCAACATATACATTTGCTGGAGATCCAACACTACCTAGCTTCACTGTGGGAATAGCACCATATGTTGGTACTGATAATGAAAGCATTGTTCATTACATTTTAATTAAAGGTTAAAGGTGAGACAGTTGACTTCATTGCACTGGATTTTACCCAAATTGGTTCAGTCTTTCTCTGGACTATGGCCTGACACCTGCTAAGAGTATTGCACAAAGTACATACTGCATAGCTCCAGCGATGATCCCCAGGAGTCTCAGTAAAACAAGCTTTTGTGGTCTGAATGATGCCATCTGAAAATGAACCAGAAACTTTCAGAACGTGAGGCTTGATAAACATTTTGAGTAATACCCAAGCATTCTAAATATTGAAAAATATAAAATTATAAAAACAAAATGTTTAACGACTTAGTGTAACTATAGATCCAAAATAGAGAAATATCTGAAACAGATAATGCATAGTAACAGGGAAAAAAAATCCAAAAGCACACACATCCATTTATTGTAAAGTTGCATGTAGCATGTTCTTCTTTATGGATGCAGACGCTTGGCAATAAATAATGACATTAAAAAAAAAAATGAAATGGCAAGGAAATTGAAAGCTGTCAAATTGTGGGTTCTTGAATATAGTGTTGAGTTTATCATGGACAGAGAAGAAAACAAACTTACAAAAATTATAAGAAAAAAGATAAATAAAATTTATTGCATTTATATTGTTCTTATGGTTTTGTTAAGTAATGGTTAAGGTGAAATAGAGAAATTTGCCTTATACAGGAAAATACAAAGCAAGAGACACAAAGGAAAACACTTACCACTGAAGTCGGAGTGCGTTTCGCCTGATGGCGAGAGACACTGTTAATAGGGAAAGCTAATCCATATGCAAAATTCAGTGCATACCCACTATAAATACTGTGTATGGACTACGCTTGAGTTTAAAGCGAGTGAAAAAAAAAAATGAAGGAAAATAGTGAAACATGTATGTAAAAAACTTCAACAGCTCAGCAGCAAAATATATTATTAACAACATCAAGTTCATTAACATATCAAGTGACACTGAAGGATGGAGAGTGATGACTGCCATTGTTTGTGCCAGTCCAGACACCTGAAGAAGAAAAGAAAAATAAAACAACTGTACTCACAATTCTGCCATTTGGCAGTGAATCTTGAAACGTAAACTAACCAGTTAGGAAGAGTTTGGAAGCAGCGAAGGTGTGGTTGTTGCAATAAATGTTGTGAATGCCTTGAATGGCCAGAGTAACTAATAAAGACTTCCTGGAAGAGGCTAATGAAAGTAGGACATTATACATAACTTAAGGGCTATGTGGCGAAGGGAGAGGTCACCAATGCAATTTGTAATCCCGCATACCGCGTTCTAAATATAGCTTCAGGCAATTTGGAAGACCGCCTTGCGTTGGTTTCCATGCAATGGTATGAGTGTCGGTCATTCAGAAAGCAATGGCAAACTACTGTGTTTAAACTTGCCAGGAATCACAAACAGCCAAATATGCTGGAGTTGACTGCTATGTCCTGTAAAGGATATGCAATAAGAAAGAGACAAGCATTGTTTTTTGGTCACATGATGAGAAGAGAGGCATAGGAGAACATCGTGACGACTGGAAAGATCAACACTATATGAGGCAGAGAGAGGCAAGAGACATGATGCTTGAGGGTCTAAGATGATGACTTGGGAGGGGGGGGGGTGGTCATTACTAGAATGGATCTAGAATAACAGTGGCCGAGATCTATGGAGTGATATGAAAGCCTGCATGCACCAGTTGGCAAGACATATGAAGATGATGGACAAGGTAGAAATATTATGTTAAACAAAACAAACTGTTAGGTTTAATTCATGCACACACTGGCATCTGGCCGTCTTGACAGATGATAGGTCGTTATATTTTGCTTGAAAAAAGTTATAACTACAACCAATGTCTGTAAGACCATAGCTCAAAGCCAGGGCTGAATTGCAGTGACTGTGAGTTGCTCATGCAGCATGATCCCTCTCTCAGCCTGCCTAGTTTACTCCAGAGGAAATTTGACACAAATACATCTGGAACAAGAACTGCAGAACTGTTGGATCAGCAAAGCAATGCTCTAACTGTCCAGAGTTCAATCCTATACCAGTTGCCAACCAAGGCTTAGAGCCTGGTCTGCCTTGCCTTAACATTTAGTTTTAGGTTGCATTTCCTCACACCTGGATAAGACTTGTACCCTCCCAATTGTTGTCCGCCGCCCAAAGCAGTTGGCACAATATGGGGTGTTGGGTTTGGTGAGCGCCGCCCAACACTCAATGCTAACAGAAAGCAGGTAGTGCCGTTTACTGTTATACAGTAGCTCAGTCATATCTGACTGAGACCTGACAGACTAAATGCAATATTAATCTAATTATAAACTTCAGCAGATCATGATGTCAAAATTATTGAACACATGTCTTGTATATTTATTTCAGAGATACATGTAGCGGATGAAATGAATACTGCTAAAGAACGTACAGGAGAGGATGAAAGTGATGTAGAAGACCAAGATGTGGAAGAGGATGAGAAGCTGAAGACAGAAAAACAAGAGGAAAGTGAGAATGAAGAAGATGCAAGAGATGAGGAAATTGACAATAAGGATGGGGGTGAAGAGGAAGAAAATCAAATTCCTGTGGACTTCTATTATAATTTTGAAGAACTTGTTTCAAAACCTGTAGTAGCTCAAGATTCTGGCTTGCCATTAAATATGTTGGAACTGAAGTATGTACTTTTTGTGATCTGATAATGTTGATCAAGATAACTAATAATGTTGATCTATATATTTTAGGCATTGTCATCTACATATTTTATATGTACAGCATTTTAATTTACATATTTTATGTGTAAGGTATTTGCCATTATCATAGGATAGGTTGCTGGTTTGTTGATGCTGGATGGTGCTGTGGCTTCGAACTATGTCTTGAGTTTAGAAGATATCTAGGTGTATGATAAGAAGTAAAAAGAAGTACCACTTCGAACAGCTTGAGTTTTCACGTGTACAACGTGGACATTATCTTTGTCTCTCACTCTCAAATGATCAAACCAAGACCTTTGGATGTTGTTGACTCGATGTGGCTTTTATCCTTGGCGCTGCATACCCACATACTGTTGTAGTATTTCCTGGGGTGAGGGAAGCATACTATTACACCTTAATAACGGGATAGAGGACCTCTGGGAATACGATCACTCTCCGTCTACAGACCCCACCAGCCCTTGGATTCCTGTCTCTCTCACTTTCAACCGCTGGACAATACCCTTTTCACCTCTCATCCAGAACAGATGACACGACTCTGGTGTCTACACATAATGACTAGATGATATAATGTACAAGAGGATTATCAACAAGGGGAATGTTCATGAGAGAATCCTGGCCACCGTCAGGCGATAGAAGAAATGGCTATCTGGATTAGTCTCAGGCCATCTCACTCATCACTGTACACTGAGTACGACACCACAAGGTTAAAGAGGTCACTCATCTGCACACGTAGCATGGAATGTCTCTGCCGAGGTGTAGACTCAACTGGAATGACTAACACGTCGATGTGGGGACTCTTAGTTTCGGTGGTACGTGATGACTTCGGACTAACATCCCTGTAGAAGTTCTGAAGGAATGTCATTCAAGATTCACTGGTAAGGCCTGTGCTAGACAACGGTCCTAAGAAGCCACCATAACATTTACCACACAGTTAACAATGTCAAAGTTCTGGAAATAGATGGTGGTCTCAAATGGGATCAGGATGGGTATAACTGGGCCTATAAGCACAGAAAGTTGGCACAGTTCAAGTGGACTCTGTCACTCAAAGTCAGTACGAGTAGCGCGTGACCCTGTAATGAAGGTCACCAATGTTCCTATTACGCAATGGTAGACTGTTCCCGGAACACCAGGCCATCCTGAAATAAAGGGTAATGTAGTTCTTCTCTACCCATTTGGCTAGTGGGTCACAATGTCAAAACTGATCACAGACAAGCGGACACGATACTCGCCCGTGAGTAGCCATCATAATACTTGGTGGACTGACTGAAGATCATTTAGCGGTTAAGATGGGACTGGACTGTGGCATAGTGACTTCCCGGCACGTGGTGTGGTGTAGAAGCCTCACTTCACGTCACATAGGTAAGCCAGCCATTTAGCAGCCTTCACCAAGTCATCTTCCTCTGGTCCCGTCACGTAAGTCTCTCAGAAAGTAGAACCTGCCAAAGACAACACCAGGTGTGAATATCGTGACACCTACTTACCCCCAGGGGTACACGTTACCTATGTGTACTCAGCATAGGCCGGTGTCGCCATGACCCGACCGGCAGCCTCACAGACCAGGATCCACTGCCAAAACTGAACTAGGTCTGGATCCTAACAAGTGCTGGCTGAACCGTCCTCCGTCTCGAATCAGGCCAAGGTAGGGCTGTGTATCTGGTCATGGTGTCGACGAAATCCTTCTGTCCTAAAAAAACTTCTAAGGACACAATATACCAGATTAGTAGGTTTAAGGTACCTAGAGACACAATGGCCCTGAAGGAGGGCCGGTGACCACCGAATTCCCCTCCCTCAGAGGTAGCCCCCTCTCCCTGGTTCTATTTTATGATTACCTACTATACAACAGGTTTCCCGGAGCTCGAGCTTTGATCCAGGAATTTAATAGATTATACAGGGAAATCCTCCTGGAGCGGAAGTCCACATCCCGTTCCCTCCTCCCCTAGTTAGGGTCAGCGCATTTGGAATGGGGTTCAGCTGGCTGTGACCAGCTCTGTCGCATTCCCCAGTTTTTCCAGTTTCAACCTCTCGGGAACCAACTGCCTATCAAAATGGTGTTCCGTTTCGGCAACCAATAACATAAAGAGTAAGCGGAAAGTCCAGCAAAGTCGCCACACCAAAGAATTCGAACTTCGACACCCGCAAGGTCCTTCGAATGACCTTCGACACGTCCGGCGACCATCGCATGGGTTTCGTCTAGTTCGGCCGAGTTCCCTGATACCTCACTCGACCTATGTTCTACAACGCCTTCGCCAACTTCCGTTTGTGTCGACTACGTTAGAGTTCTAAGGCCGCACAGGAGTGAACTCGGACTACTACACTATTGGGCCTGTCCTAAATTTCCCTAACTACTTGTAGCGGTGATAACACGCATTCACGCACTTGTACAATTGTAACGTAAAAACAGGCCTACAATCCATCGTGTTCAACTAGCCTGCAGTGTTAAGTTAAAACACAAGCCCACAGGTTCACCCCTGACTGACCTTTGTGCGCCGGGCGGGACATGCGGTCGAACAGCTTCGGTTCAACGCGGTAGCGACACACATTATTTATCTAAATATGTTTCACGTACCTTACGACAAACTGTGCATTCAGAATTGAGGAGCTCCCGTCCCAACACTGGACGTTCTTTCAGTTTTCTTCGACAAACAGCAAGACACTGGCTTCCTCTTTCCCATTTACGAATTAACACAGTCGTCTAAACCCAACTTCTTTCTCGCAATGCCGGATCTCAACTGAGCCTGTCTTTGTTCTGACAAGGTTATTGCGCATGCGTTAGTGGACCCGGTTTGGTTGAGCTTTACTCACCCGAACAGCCTAGAAGTCAAGGGCCACCAATCGCCCTTGTGTGGGGTAGATTTATACCTCGGTTGTATCCCTTTGACTAGATCTGCTGTTCTAGGCTGACTGAAAAGGGGAATTGGACTTTTGGGAGTTTTACCAGGTGAATTATCAGAAATTCCATGACACATACATACAACATATCCCAACAGCCGGCCTCACTCCCTTCAAGCTTCTTTCGCACAGAGGTGCGTTCTATGTCGATACACTGTTGGCCATATGAATGTGTAGAATATAACCTGTCTTTCAAGCCTTTCTCTTGTTCCCCGCTAATCATTACTGTTTCAAGGTGGCTGGAATGATGTGAGTATATATTTGGGCTGTCTACCTGTTGTGTCGATTCCCTGACTTTTAATTAAACTCAGTGTGGAACTACACCATTGATGTCTACTAGCTACTGTGATTGCTTGCTCAAAACATGGTGTTTGTCTTGGTGTTACATGCCCGAATGAATTGTATCATTATCGGGTTTCTAGATGCTGCCTTTATCAGACGTATGTGTATTACACAAAATTAGTGCATTTACTATTGGTACGTTTAGGTGTACAAAATATTATCTTTTTATTAGAACCTAATCATGGTTTTGTGGCGCAGAATTTTTCGTACTCTTTTCTGTGACATGGCAGTCATTTACACATTTTATGTGTAAGGCTTTTTGTCATCTACATATTTTATATGTATGGCATTTGTCATCTATATATTTTATATGTATGGCATTTGTCATCTATATATTTTGTATGTATGGCGTTTGTCATCTATATATTTTATATGTATGGCATTTGTCATCTATATATTTTATATGTATGGCATTTGTCATCTACATATTTTGTATGTAAGACATTTATCACATGCCTGGGTCTCCCTGGGCTTCCTAAGATTTCATCGAATTCTGTGTGATAGAAATGATGTTGCCCAGAATTAATCTAGAACACGAATTAGTGACCGAAATAATAAATAAAATAACTATCAAATATTAACAATGAAAATGTTTTCAGCAGATTATAGGCAGCATAAAACTTTAAAAACTTAACAACTAAAATATGTTCATCAGACTTGATAGCATTGAGTAGTCAAGATTATGCTGTGGTTAGCACTATAACCCATCTACTTCATTTCCACAGATACTCCTATGGCTATGACTGCAAGCGAAGAAACAATCTCATCTTATTGGACGAGAATACCATTATATTTGCTGCAGGAAATTTGGTTCAGATCCTTGACCTGAAAACACAGGAACAGAAATATCTCAGGTCAACCAGTGGGTGTGGAATTGGAGCAATTTGTGTAAGTCTAATCTTGTCAGCCGGCTCCTTGGCAAAGGGGTTAAGGACGCAGTTTGTAATCTTGCATACCTGCATTTAAAACACAACTGCAGGCGATTTGGCAGCAGACTGCCCTGCATTGGTTTTTTACAAAATAGTATGGGGACCGGTCGTTCAGAAAGCAATGGCAAACTACTGAACGGAAACCTGACAAGAGATCACAACAGCAAAACAATGCTGGTGTTGACTGTAACATCCTGTAAAGGATATGCAACTAACTTTTTTAACTTATCTTGTCTAGAATTGTCCTGTCTTGGCTGGAATTGTCTTGTCTTGTCTTGTTTATTCACTGGTCGACTGAAGATGTCTGTATGGGTTATCTTTGGATTCTTGCTTGCTTTTAAGCATTGACAGGAGTTTGATAATCAGACTCCAAGTGGTACCATTAGTATTGGGACTCTTCCATGGCTGTTGAAGATGAGTACGGAGCATACAAGGGAATGTCCTGAGTGGTGTCATGTTGGTTCTTGATTCAACTCAACTCAGGAGTTTGAGTTTTTTCTCTGGTATCAGATATACTTTTCTGGCCATTGCTTTTCATTATCATTATAGAATATCTATTATGTTATCAGTTAATCTGCATCTAGGTCTTCTGCCAGATATTTTACTGTTGTAATTTATGTAAGAAATATGATAAAAATAGTGTAAAATGTATGTGTATTTAAGTTTTATCTGGACTTGGGATGGAGACTGTTGACAATGAAATACCAAAACTTATGGAGAAAACACTACTAGCCTTGGCCTAATTCTAACCAGTCTGTGTGTGCTGTGCTGAATGATGACCTGTTTACACCCCGTACCTCTCTGCAGATGTGAAGTTTTGGTACTGATCTTGCAACTTCCTGTTGGTGTCTGAGTTTGGAGAGGGAAAGAAAAACTCATCATGGAGATACTTTGATAACGAACCAGGAGAAAAATCTCATCTCCATTGTCATTCCAATAGATGAAAGCTCTTTTGGGGCTCACAAAAAAAACAAAAAAAAACAACCTTAGTACCCTCTCATCAGATTTAAGAGTTAAAACTCACAGCCTTCCAGAGGATTCTTCTGTCTTTTGTCCTTCACTGATCTATGCTGTTAGGCGTCACAGGCTTGTTTGATGATTGGTTTCCAAGCTCGGTCGCTTGGTATGCTGAGATGTTATGGGTTTTTAAGGTGTTGGTGACTCTGTTGATCCACCTTTTTCGTGGTCTTCCCCTGCCTCTTAATGTTTCCATTTTCATGTTGTATGCTCTTGCCACTGGTGACATTGGGTTCATTCTCACTAGATGGCTGAACCAGTTAAGTCTTTGTTTATCAATGAATTTAACAACTGGTATTGCACCAACTGTTTTATAGATCTGCTCATTTCTAATATGGTCCTTTTTTGATTTGTTCGCTGCTTTTCTCAGGCATCTCATTTCACAAGTAGTGAGTTTTATTTCTTGTTCTTTAGTAGCGCCCATGTTTTGCACATTGTTGGTATAAAAATTGCATTTATAATGTTTTCTTAATTTCATGGGGATAGCTGGATGTTTCAGGTGTGTAAGTGGGGATGTGTTGGTGAGGGATATGTGTGGTGCGTGGGTTGGGTATATTGCGTGGTAGGGGGTGTATGTGATGCGCGGGTGGGGGATGGGTTAATGCATGTGTGGGTGGGTGGAAGTTGTATGTGTGGGTGGTGGGGTGTGTGTGAGTGGTTTGGGGATGTATGGGTGGTTAGGGAGATGTGTGTGTGTGTGTGGGGGGGGGTAGGGACATGTCAGTTGGTGGGGATGTGTGTGTATGGTTTGGGGATGTGTGAGTGGATGTGCAGTGTGTGGGTTGGTGGGGGATTGTGTGTGTGGGTGGGGAATATGTGGTCGATGGAGATGTGGCTGGGGGATGGGTGGTTTGAGGTGTGGGTGGGGAGAGGATGTGTGGGTTAGGATGTGGATGGGTGGGGGATGTGTGGGTTAGTGGGGGAATGTTTGTGGGTGGCGAGTGTGTTTTTGGTTGGGGGATCAGATGAGGGTAGTGTGTGTGAGTGGGGGATGTGCGCGAGGGGAATGGGTCGGTTGGTGGGGTATGTATGTGTCCCTGGTGTGCGTGTGTGTGTGGGTAGGTGGGGGTGTGTGTGAGGGTGAGGTGATGTATGGATAAGTGGGAGATGGGCCTCATAACATGGTAATAAGCCTGTTTATGTTTACAACATTCATTTCACAATGTTTATTTTTCTTCCTATGTAAATGTATAATGCTCTTGATGAATGAAAGACGAGTGATTGGAAGGGTCGAATGTAAGACGGGCCTGCGCGCCCAATTTGTGACCCTAATAAAGTTGATTTGATTTGATTTGATGATTAGTGTAATTTGATATGTAACATTATTGGCTTGCTTAGTTCTTGTCTCCATCTCTCTATCTAATTTTCCTTCTGATGTAAAGATACTTGAATCCATGTACTGTTTTAGCCTTTGGTCCAGAGGATTCAAAAAAAAAAAAAAAAAATCAGCATCAATGTGTGTTTAATGAGAATGAATTTAATTACATTTAAGGCATCTAATTGTTTTAATATCTGAACACTGTATTTGTTAAATCATTTTGGCATAAAAGATTGTTAGCTTGGATACTGTTGTAATGGTTGAAGTCACACATGCTACTTATGGAATTAAGAGGTGGATGACTAGCTTATTTCATTGCCACCTTTCCTTTACATGAAAATATCTAGGACCGATTGTATGACACAGTGTCAATACCAGAGCCACTTGGAGGCTGTTTGTGCTCTTGCATAACCACTTAGTGCTATTTGTGGTTTACTATGCCTGGGAGCACTCAAACTGTTTGTGTGTGTGTGACATATTGGATCCCTCATTGAATCTGCTTTCTCATCCTCGGCTATAATTGAGGTGGTTCCAAAAATATGATTCTAGCATAGTGCTAGAAATTATAAGACATGTTAGAGTTTTATTTCCAAAATAAATAGTTTTTAGGGGGTTTATTTTAAAAGTATGATCAACAGAGTAGATAGATACAAATTATGGGCCATCATCGAAGCCTATGGGATACAAGGACAATTGCTAGAAAACATCATAGCCATGTACCACTCAAGCCAAATTCAGAAAATTTTGAACTCTTTACTTCAGATGAAACAACAGATTCACCTGCAATAAATAAACTTTTATTTGCAGTTGATCAGTGCCTGGTTTATAGTGATGAGGGCAGACTGCAAAATCATATGAATAAGCTGAGTTCAACATGCAGCAGTTACAATATGAATATAAATACAGCCTGAACTGAAGTAATGCAAGTTAGCAGATTTCCTGGTCCACTAAGTGTACAGATAAATAGCACATATCTGAAACAAGTTAAAGAATTCAAAAAAAGTTAAAGAATACTTGGAAGTATGATCACAGAAGATGACAGAATAACAGAGAAATCAACATCAGATGTCAGAAAGCAAGTGCACTTATATATCAACTATCACCCATACTGAAACATCCAAATATACCTATGTTTGCAAAATGACAGATAGTGACATGCCAATCTTATGCTTGTCAAACTTGGACATTATCCAAATCACACTTTCAGAAAAGCAACACCTGTGAGATGAGATGCTTGAGGAGAGCTGCCAACTTAACTATTTGTGACCAAATAAGAAATGATGTTATCAGACAGACAATGGAATCAGTACCTTGTGCCACATATATTGAAAGACAGAAGATCAAATGGTTTGGCCATCTCATTAGAATGGAACACCATTAATTACCAGCAGCACTGGCCCTACATAAAAGAAAATCTGCTACAAGAGCAAGAGGACGCCCAAGAAGATAATGACGACATCAAAGACATTGTACAGTTACACAGAATGACACTATCCAGTGCCACCCATCAGGTACTGGAGCACCAATTGTTCCTCCCCACGACACTTGATGGCAAAATTAGAAGATAGTTTAGTTTAGTTTAGTCGTCGGATCAACATCACGGCACATGGTTTAACTCATAAGTGCTCCGTTTTCCTCCTAACTCAAACCTGAGTCTGGAGAAACTCAGCTCAATGCACGAACTTCGTTGCATCGGCGAGGATCCTGAAATACATGGGTAGATTTTTAATTCGAAATTTTGCCTGGGCAGCGCCGTTAGGCTACTCTTTTTCGATTTCCAACTGCCAAGGGATTTTTTACATGCACAACAATACACACAGGCGTCCGATCTCACTACCCAGAGACCAGGGGAAATTTTATTACTGGAAGTCCAGGTGGATTTTTAAAATAAATCCCGGTCCTCACCGGGGCCTGAACCCGGGACCTCCAGCACTCGAGGCGGACACCATAACTTAAACCACTCAGCCCCCCCGATACATACACTCATATATGTTTATGAGTTCAAAATCCCCGGGAAGGTTAACCCGGTTCAACAAATGCCCGCAGAAGTCGGATGTGTCGGCCTAACGGCGCAAGAACGCAGCTCTGCTGTAAACAGGCACAACGCAATCACGTCCGGAAAAAAATTCCGGATGAACGAAGAAGAAGAAGAAGAAGGAGTTCAAAATTAGAAGATGATGATGATGATGAGGAGGAGGATAACATGAAACTAAAAGTTTAGCAAAAGATACTGACCATGATTGCTTGAAAATAACGACCCCCAAATACTGACCTCTTGCTCTATAAAAGTCATGCTAAGCACAGTGACTTCTTTTTTATAATTGTACAGTCATTCTAGTTTAGATTAAATTTTTTTTCTATTTACCTTTTTCAGGTCCACCCATCTCGCAAATACTTTGCTATTGGAGAGAAAGGAGAAGCTCCAAACATTAATATATTTGAGTTCCCTTCACTAAAACTATACAGAATATTAAGAGGAGGAACGGAACAGTCTTATGCATCCCTTACTTTCAGGTGATACTCAGGAGTGTATGATTTCTGTGGATATGATTATCCTACTTTTTCTTTGAATTCTAGAAAATAGAAGCGCAACATTATAAAAGGTTATAATTTGCATACAGTAATTATAGCAGCTATTTAACTCTCATCATCATCATCATCATCATCATCATCATCATCATCATCATCATCATCATCATCATCATCATCATCATCATCATCATCATCATCATCATCCATCATCATCACCACCACCACCACCACCACTACCACCACCACCACCACCACCACCATCATCATCATCATCATCATCATCATCATCATCATCATCATCATCATCATCATCATCAAGTGCCCTGTCAGCTGGCATAAGTGTCCATGGCTCTCCACAGATCTCGGTCTTTGGTGTTCTGAATCAACTCTGCTGATGGTATTCCTTCATGCCACCATCTCAAGCTATCCAACGTCATTTCTCTTGGTCTGCCTCTGCCTCTCTTCCCCTCAATCTTCCCAGTTGTCTCGATGTTTAACTCTATCGATACATGATTATTTACGGGTATGGATAGATGTAGTTCCATTTACAATGAAAAGTCAATAAGTAAGTTACAAGCTGATATTTAAAGACGACTAAGTGATATTTGAGAAACACTATTTATTATTTCATGTACATTTCCAATATATTTCTCAACATAATCTCCCTAACATTGATAAACTTATTCCATCGCAGCATAAGTGCTTCAAAATCGGCAGCATGGAAGTTAGTTAGTTGCATGATGTCCATTACAGGATGTAGCAGTCAACCCCAGCATTTTTTGACTGTTCGTGATTCCTGTGCAAGTTTACATTCAGTAGTTTGCCATTGCTTTCTGAACATCCGGCAGAACACACCTTATGCTCTGTTGTCTCAGTCGCATTCACACCTTGGAGCAAACAGTGAAAGCCATTTGAGGCTGAGTTAGGACTGTAAAGTAAATGTTGAAGAATCTGCCACCTGACTTGATCAGTATTCATCTGGGTTAATTGAGTAATGAGTCAGCTCATACTGTGCACGTTAGAGTTTTCTTTATGCCCCTGACAGAAAAAAATCCACAGCTTACCGAGGATTTGAACCCAGGTTTCAAGAAGGAGAAACCAGCAATCTTAGCCACCCAGTCAGCTGCTCCTCATAGCCTTTTCTATCTATGTAAAATGGTATATCATCATCATCATCATCATCATCATCATCATCATCATCATCATCATCATCATCATCATCATCATCATCAAGTGCCGTGCCGGCTGGCATAGGCGTTCATGGCACTCCACAGATCTCGGTCTTTGGTGTTCTGAATCAACTCTGCTGATGATATTCCTCCATGCCACTGTCTCAATCCGTCCAGCATCATTTCTCTTGGTCTGCCTCTGCCTCTCTTCCCCTCGATCTTTTCAGTTGTCACGATGTTCTCCAATGCCTCTCTTCTCATCACATGACCAAAGAAAGCTGTTTGTCTCTTTCTTATTGTTGTATATAGTGTTCTAGTTTCATTAGCCTCTTTCAGGCAATCGTTGTTAGTTACTCTGGCAGTCCAAGGAATTCGCAACATTCGTCTTAAAACCACATCTCTGTTGCTTCTAAGTTCTTCCTAATTTGTTCATTTACATTCCAAGATTCGCTGCCATACAGCAAAACTGGTTCTATATAGCATTTTAGCACTCTCTTTCTTACATTCATTGATAGCGACTTATTGCATAAGATACTCTTCATTTTCTGAAATGCGGCTTTTGCCTGCCCTATTCTGCTCTTAATCTCTGTTGAACATCTTCCATCCGATGTTATAAGTGCCCCTAGGTATTTAAAATTATCCACTTGGTTGAGAATTTCTTCTTCTATTTCTGTGTCACATTTTGGTTATGGTATATACCTGCCAAATTATAAGGTTTAATGTTACTTTGTACAATTTTTTGCATTAATTTCTTGAAAAAAATGTAAGTAAAGAACCCATTTCCATGCTATGAAGGTATTGGGTATATTGTGCTAGCCTCATATACTTTAAACCAATCAGCACTCAGTGTATGATGTAGTCAGTATCACTCTGGCCATATACTTTAAACCAGAGGTTCCCAAACCACAGCATGTGGGCCACTTGTGCCCGCCAGCTGTCAGAAAGTGGCACGCCAGGCCTCGAGCAGTCATTTTCCGCAGTGACCGTTATGAAAAACAAGCAACGTTCCAGACTCACCAACAGTAACCTAGCTGCGTTTATAACTTTGGGCACGACAGTTATGTGCCCAGACGTCGATAAACTGGCATCTGAACTTAAGTAACTGGTTATGAAGAACAATTACAATTGTAAATTAATTACATTAATAGCGATTTTCAAAACTGATTTAAAATTTAAGTTAAGAAAGGTAAGAATGATATTGCCTGACTTTTATAATTTTATAATGTTGTGGCCCGCTTAACAACAGAAAATAGTAGATATGGCCCTCTGCTTGAAAAGCTTGAGAACTACTGCTTTAAACCAATCAACACTCAGTGTATGATGTAGTCAGTATCACGCTGGCCATATACTTTAAACCAATCAGCACTCAGTGTATGGTGTAGTTAGTATCACGCTGGCCATATACTTTAAACCAATCAGCACTCAGTGTATGATGTAGTCAATATCACGCTGGCCATATACTTTAAACCAATCAGCACTCAGTGTATGATGTAGTCAATATCACGCTGGCCATATACTTTAAACCAATCAGCACTCAGTGTATAATGTAGTTAATATCACGCTGGCCATATACTTTAAACCAATCAGCACTCAGTGTATGATGTAGTCAGTATCACACTGGCCATATACTTTAAACCAATCAGCACTCAGTGTATGATGTAGTCAGTATCACTGTGGCCATATACTTTAAACCAATCAGCACTCAGTGTATGATGTAGTTAGTATCACACTGGCCATATACTTTAAACCAATCAGCACTCAGTGTATGATGTAGTCAGTATCACTGTGGCCATATACTTTAAACCAATCAGCACTCAGTGTATGATGTAGTCAGTATCACTCGGGCCATATACCAATCAGCACTCAGTGTATGATGTAATCAGCATCACGCTGGCCATATATTTCCAATCAAACTCAGTAAAGAGCATAATATCCTAGAACCCATTTTTAGACTGGGTCTTCTTGAGATCCCAGGACAATGTAAAAATACCCGCCCTGAAGGGGATTTGAACATATTACTATTGGCTGACAGGCAAATGTGCTAGCCACTGTAGTACTGTAGCTCTTAATGTAAGCATTTAATGTTGTTTGTGACATTTTCATTTGGAAATATCTCAAATGTAAGCCTTTCTACAATGTCTCTAACATACCAGAATAAAGTACATATGTTTACTATTTTCTTTTCAAAATGTTTTTCTCATGTCATTTTCAACAAGAATCAATTAGATGTTACAATTTTAAAAACAGAAGTTTCATTTGCATGGCAAACCATGTTTATTTGCAATTATAATTTCATTGATTAGTCCAGATGGTGAGTTGCTGGCCTCTCAGGGCAGTGACCCTGACTTTATGCTCACAGTATGGGGTTGGAGGCAAGAGAAGACAACTCTTAGGACAAAATCATTTTCCCAGGATGTTTTTCGAGTGTCATTTGCGAGGGAACTGGAAGGTCAACTAACCACAGCTGGTTCAGGGCATATAAGGTGTGCATCATTGTTTTAATTATTGTAACATCATGTCATTATAAAAATGAAGAATATACATTATTTTCTGGAAGTCGCATGGTTGAAAGAATATGAGCGCTTGCTCTTAAAAATCTGGGGCACTGATGGGAAGGTAGGGGTGTCTCCCTAACTGTCCATTTGGACTCACATGCTTACTTGTGGATGTAAATTACATGTACCTCACAAGCGGGATGGATTTGCCTCATTGCGAGGGACAATAGTTATAAGGAAAGCTTACCCACATGCAAAAATCAGTCCAGTTTGGACTATGCTTGTGTTCAAAATAAGCAAATGAAAAAAAAAGTCAATAAAAACCACTAGATCTGTATGCTTAAAAAATCAAAAGTAACTGTCTTATTTGATCAGCATATTTAAATTATTGTTAAGTTTTCAAAGAATAAACTGACTAGCACCTGACCGTCTTGACAGATGATAGTTTGTTACATTGTGCTTAAAAAAAGGCATGATAACTACATCCCATGGCGGCAGCGAATGTAACTGATTAAACCAATTTGCATGGTAAATGTTTGTCCACAATGGATACATGTGAACATTTGGTCATTTCCACCATCAGGCACCATCTGACATCTTACACAAAAAATAAATATAATTAAAAATTTTTTTTTAGGTGCACTTTGTTATTAAAAATAATAATGAAATTTAAAACATACAGAAGTGTCTGACAAGATTTATGACAACAAGTTTTAGTCATAAGCTGGACAAAGTGTGCCCGCTAGATTAGAAGACCAGGTTTCACTCAGTGTGTATTGTCTATGCTTTGTTTTACAATTTTAGATTCTGGAAAATGGCTGACACTTTTACTGGATTGAAACTGCAAGGAGAGCTGGGAAGATTTGGTCGTACAGAAATTTCCGACATTGAAGGTTATGTTGAACTTCCTGACGGGAAGGTAAATTGTTTAGATTTTACCTATCTGTCTGTTGTTATTCGTATGAATTAATCATTATTGTTTTGACCATTAGTTGAGTTCAAATGATGAATTTAATGAATTCCTTTTTAATACCATACAAGTTTGAGTTGAGCATTGAGTCACTAAGCCAGCCTTTCTTAACTGAATGTATGGAGGACAGTTCACCAGAGCATGCTGGGTAGTTTGTTCTTGTGTCAGTGGTGATGTGAACAGACAAAACTTCTTCGCCTGCCTTTTATCGCCAATGGTTTATAGGCCCTCAATCTACTGGCATCAACTTGTCCTATCATTTGCTATCTCTTTCACTTCTCTCCATGTCCTTGCCATATTATTCATCTCTTTCTCTAATTCTCTTTATGGTTTGTTACTGTTCTCTCTTTTTTATTTTCCTTTAGGATTGTAGACAAGGCACTGTCTAGTTATATTGTTATCAGGTTTTCTCAATGTGTGTCCTAACCAGCACCAGCGTCTTTTCTTCGCCTATTGATTAACTGACATTAGTTCTCGCCATGAGCTCCACATTGGTGATTCAGACAAAACGTGTACACGTGTTTATTCATCTTGTCCTGAGGTAAAAGAGGGTTATCTTTTCCTGAGGTAAAGGAGGCTTTTTCCCCGCAAGCCAAAAGTCTTGTTGTCTTTGCTCAGTTGATTCTGCTCTCTTCTGTGCAGAGTTATAATCACATTGAGCCGGGAGTGCAGGGAGTGGCCAGCAGGGGCCATGGAAGTGGAAATCCAGCAACTAATTCAGGATAATGCTCGTTCGGGTGATGTGAAAATCTACACAGATAGTTCGGTGTCGAGAGGTAGGAGAAGTGTCTGGGGGTTCATAGCAAAAGCTAATGGCCGACGTATAATGAGCTTCGCATATGATACCACAACATCTAGCTTAAGAATGGAGGTGGAGGTGGTCACTGCAGCTTTCCGCTGGATCGAGAATGTGATACACACACACATCGTGATTGTAACTGACTCAGATAGCATACTGAGGAAGGTGAGGACAAGCATGCTTCGTGCAGAGTGGCTTGCTTTGCTTCGGAGGTCATGAGTGGCAAGCATCACCTGGATCTTTTCTCTGGGGCATGCCGGTGTGCTGGGGAATGAACAGGCGGACAGATTGGCTGGCTCTGCAAAACTTGGTGGAGTATTGATACATGACAAGGCAGACGTGGTTGCGACCTTGTGGGAGCACATGTACACCTTGGAGGAGCAAATGGATCATCATGGTCTGGCAAGAATGAGGCAGCGAGGAGTGACGAGGGGATCTGGCCGACGTTCGACGCTCAGAGGAAAGGCGAGACGGACATATAATCAGATTGCTACTGGTACTATTGGTGTTGGAACTCTTCGCTGGCTGCTGAGGATGGGGACGGAGCACCTATGGGAATGCCCCGAATGCAGTGATGTCGGTTCCTAGATCAATCAATCAATCAATCTTCTGATAGCTTCGTTACTCCCTTATTTTCATAGAATGTGATTTCATTATTTTCTTTTCACATACTCTCTTTTTATTTGTCAGGCTTGTCTGCTTTTTCATTTCTTAGTACACCACAGTGGGATCATGCTTCATATGGTCAGGTATTTTAGTTCCTGAGACATGATGCTGTTTATAAATCAGTTTTATTCTATGTTCAGATCTTATTGTTCAGTCACTTTGTGCTGAGGAATTCATTATGGAGGCAGTTGGAGCACCTCTGAATGTGTCCAGATTGCAATGGTCAAACTAAACTAAAGTGAATATTTTGTTGGCAAAATAGTGTTGCAATTTGACAGAAGTGAATATTTTTGAGTAAAATGTATTGAAATTTGATTACAGGTATATCAGGCACGGAATGGGTAATATGTTGTTTGTGGGATGGAGGCCTAATTAAAGTGGAGATAACTTGCAAGGGGAAGTAAGAACTGTCACCAGGGGCTATCATGCAGATACTCTTGGATGAAGGAGAGTTAATGACAGTGGGTGTTGATGGCAACATCAGAGTAAGTGAAACTTTTATTTGTCTAATGAACTCTTGACAATTAATGTAAATGATCATGTCAAAGTCTTACAGGAGAGTTTATGACAATTGGTTTTATGTATCACATGAAAATCTTGTAGGAGAATAATAACAATTGGTGTTCATATCAGAGAAAGTAAGTGAAACTTTTGTTTTTCTGATCAAGTCTTATTGAAGAGGTAATGTCAAGGGGAACTAATTAGCATTTTAGAAAGAGCAAATGAAACTTTTCTTTGTCTAATGAACTCTTGTAGAGAATTAAAGAAAATATTTTCTAATAGTTACATAAGAGTAATTAAAAGTTTCTGTCATATGAAGTCTTGTTGGAGAGTTAATCTTCCATTTTTCACTGGGTTCGGAAAGAGACTATATAAGAAAAATGAGATGGATTTACAACAGAAGTAAATAAATAATATTTGCATCAGAAAACTGAAATACATATACTTCATCAGGATAATTAATGACAGCAATAATGGTTTTAATGGTTCACAAGATTTAAAGGTCTGCTGAAAGCGTGGCACAAAGCTTGAACTCTGTAGCTCCAGTGACAACCCCAGGATTCTCAGATAAAATTTCACTTGTAAACTGAATGATGGCATCAGACTGAACCACAACTTCAGACATGAGGTATGCTGCTTAACCCATAACCACTTCACCACGTACATCACATTGATGTTACATCAGAGTTATGAAACTGTTTTGATCCAATCATGTCTTGTATATTTGGGCTATGTATTTGCTACAAGGCTGGCCATTTTGTATTTCTACTAAGAAACAACTTTATGCAATATACTTTGTCTATGGAATTCAGTTATTAAAGTCTAAGAAGTTATCATCAACATCAGGTTAGTCAGTCTAAAGAATGGTGGTGAAGTCATCTGCCCATGCCCAATACTCTCCCCTGTTGTCGTCAATTTTCCTCATTCACTATTACTCTGAACCCAAACATCTCTTTCATGCTTTCTGGTTTGGCGTTCACTCGCTTTGAAATCAAGCGTATGTCTATACATTTGCTACTACTTCTCATGCACTGGACTGATTTTTGCATGTGGGTAACGTTCCTATTACCAGTGTCCTCTCGCCATCAGGTGACCCATTCAAACTTCTGAGGTACTTGTAATTTACCTCCCCAAGTCAAGGACGGGAAGTCAACATTTTAGTCCAACTGACCGGGGTAGGGGTGAACCTTCTACTGCTGCATCAGCACACTAGAATTTTTGAGCTAGCACTATTATCCATTCGACCATGCAGATCGCAAGTTTTTGTGGTATAGTCCTTTTTTTGGGATGTCCTCTTATTTTCTTGCCTTGAATTTTGCACTCCATTATTTTCATTTAGTAGATCGCCTATCTCATATTATGACAATGCAAGTCATCTACTTATTTGTATATTTGTCAGTAATTGTCAATTTACCCTAATATCTTTAACAATTTGTTCATTGATCCTATTTTGTCCACTTTATTCTTTGCATCCTGCGATAATTTCACATATATTGTGTGCCGTAATGAAGTTAATCATGAATCTGGATGGATATTGATACAACAGGTGTGGGATTTTGAAGCCATTGACACAGCTGATACAGTAGATGAGACTGGCATGTATGAGATGGAAGCAATGAATGAGCTTCATGTTGGGTTCAGATGTCCATGTTGTATTGTATTGTCAAGTCAGTGGACACTGAAAATGAGCCAACCATTTGGTATGCTCAGGTGAGTAATTTCAAATTGTCACATTAAACTCTTGGGGGCAGATTGTAGCTAAGGTAGAAACTCATGGTAATGTCCTTGAAATTGGACGTGTAAACAATCTATCACTATTTTCTTATAGTCCATGACATTGGCATGGGTGATCATGTCCTGTCCAGGAGCTTTCTGTCTCATGACAAGATGTTCTCAGAATAAGCACATCTACACATAAGTTATATATGATACTTCTTAAAGTTCATGACATGTGGCATGAGTGATCATGTCTGTCCACAGTTTTCTGATTTTTGACAAGATGCTCTCAGTATAAGCACATATGCACGTAAGTTATGTATGATACTTTGTATAGACCATGACATGTGCCATTTGTAGTCATGTCTATCCAGAGCCCTCTGTCACATGACAAGATGTTCTCAGAATAAGTACTCAAGTTATATATGAACTTCTTATGGTCCATGACCTGTGTCATACATGATCATGTTTGTACACTGCCCTCTGTCTCTTGTGCTGCCAGTCATTTTTGATACTGATATTCCTCCATGCCATGATGTCAAACTGTCCAACATCTTCTCTCTTTGTCTCCTCCTGCCTCTCTTCACCTCCATCTTCCCTGTTGTGATGACATACTTCAGCTTTCCCTTTCTCATGACATGGCCAAAGAATGTGGATGATCTTCTTCAGTTGAACCGGAAGAATATCCATATCCGAAAGACTGGCTCAGATGAAAGTGAGTACAAGATCTGGAAATACTCAAAGCATAGAGAAAAACCAGGCGGACTTTTATCAAATTGCTACTGGAATAATTAACGGTGGATTTCATGGTAAGGCCATGAAATTGGACAATGCAAACAATCCATCACTGTAGTAAAAAAAAATACACAAAGGAGCCTTTATCATGCCTTGAGGGTTGTTGGGAATATGCTAGCTCCAAATTTGTATAAACCAATCAATTGCTGGAGTTAACATCATGCCAGCCACCTTTACATCCCAAGACATTTCCTAGTACCCATTTGAGACTGGCTTCCTGGTCAGTTTTACAACATATGTTTTACAGCATGTGTTTTACAGCGTGTGTTTTACAGCATGTGTTTTACAGCATGTGTTTTACAACAGTGTTTTACAGCATGTGTTTTACACCATGTGTTTTACAGCATGTGTTTTACAACATGTGTTTTACAACATGCATTTTACAGCATGTCTTTTACAACATGTGTTTTACAGCATGTTTTTTACAACATGTGTTTTACAACATGTGTTTTACAACATGTGGTTTACAACATGTGTTTTACAGCATGTATTTTACAACATGTGTTTTACAGCATGTGTTTTACAACATGTGTTTTACAGCATGTGTTTTACAACATGTGTTTTACAGCATGTCTTTTACAGCATGTGTTTTACAGCATGTGTTTTACAGCATGTGTTTTACAGCATGTGTTTTACAACATGTGTTTTACAGCATGTGTTGTACAAGATGTGTTTTACAACATGTGTTTTACAACATATGTTTTACAACATGTGCCTGGATGGGGGATTTGAAGACATTTCTGTGATTTGGGATAAAATTGATTTGATGTTAGAGTGGTTTGGTTTGTAAAGAATCATATTTGTTCCATATGGGTACTTTCATCATAGCTCCAGCTTCATTCTATAGGTTGCACTAGGTGGTAACTGTCAAGACGTTTCTTACCATTCCTTTTTTATCTGTCTGAGTGTTCTTAGTATTCTTCTAAGGAAACACACTTCAGCATTCTTCCATACAGCCACATCTCTTCAATCTTCTGTAGAACCACATCTTTGCGTTCTTGTATACAACCACATATCTTCAGTCGTATATAGGACCACATCCCAGCCATTCTTCTATAGAACCACATCTCAACATTCTTCTATAGAACCACATCTCAACATTCTTCTATAAACCACATCTCTACATTCTTCTATAGAACCACATCTCTAACATTCTTCTATATAACCACATCTCTAACATTCTTCTATATAACCACATCTCATACATTCTTCTATAGAACCACATCTCATACATTCTTCTATAGAACCACATCTCAATCATTCTTCTATAGAACCACATCTCATACATTCTTCTATAGAACCACACTCTCACATTCTTCTATAGAACCACATCTCTAACATTCTTCTATAGAACCACATCTCATACATTCTTCTATAGAACCACATCTCTAACATTCTTCTATATAACCACATCTCAACATTCTTCTATATAACCACATCTCAACATTCTTCTATAGAACCACATCTCAACATTCTTCTATAGAACCACATCTCAATCATTCTTCTATAGAACCACATCTCTACATTCTTCTATAGAACCACATCTCTACATTCTTCTAATAGAACCACATCTCTAACATTCTTCTATATAACCACATCTCAACATTCTTCTATAGAACCACACTCAACATTCTTCTATAGAACCACATCTCTCAACATTCTTCTATAGAACCAAATCTCAACATTCTTCAATAGAACCATCACTTCAACATTCTCTATATAACCACATCTCAATCTTCTTCTATAGGACCATATCTCAACATTCTTCTATAGAACATATCTCAACATTCTTCTATAGAACACATCTCAACATTCTTCTATAGAACCACATCGTCAACATTCTTCTATAGAACCACATCCTCAACATTCTTCTATAGAACCACCATCTCAACATCTTTATAGAACCACATCTCAACATCTTCTATAGAACCACATCTCAACATTCTTCTATAGAACCACATCTCAACATTCTTCTATAGAAACCACATCTCTACAGTTCATTCTATAGAACACATCTCAACATTCTTCTATAGACCCACATCTCATACTTCTTCTACAGAACCACATCTCAGCATTCTTCTATAGAACCACATCTCAGCATTCTTCTATAGAACCACATCTCTACATTCTTCTATAGAACCACATCTCTACATTCTTCTATAGAACCACATCTCTACATTCTTCTATAGAACCACATCTCTACATTCTTCTATAGAACCACATCTCTACATTCTTCTATAGAACCACATCTCTACATTCATCTATAGAACCACATCTCTACATTCTTCTATAGAACCACATCTCTACATTCTTCTATAGAACCACATCTCTACATTCTTCTATAGAACCTACATCTCTACATCTTCTATAGAACCACATCTCTACATTCTTCTATAGAACACATCTCATACATTCTTCTAATAGAAAACCACATCTCTACATTCTTCTATAGAACCACATCTCTACATTCTTCTATAGAACCACATCTCTACATTCTTCTATAGAACCACATCTCTACATTCTTCTATAGAACCACATCTCATACATTCTTCTATAGAACCCACATCTCTACATTCTTCTATAGAACCACATCTACATTCTTCTATAGAACCACATCTCATAATTCTTCTATAAACCACATCTCAACATTTCTTCCTATAGGCACCACATCTCCACATTCGTCTATAGAACCACATTCAACATTTTCATATAGAACCACATCTCAAGCATTCTTCTATATAACCACTATCCCTCAAGCATCCTTTCTATTAGAACCCACATCTCTACACTTCTTTCTATAGAACACAATCATCAACATTCTTCTATAGAACCACATCTCAACATTCTTCTATAGAACCACATCTCACCATTCTTCTATAGAACACACTCTCAACATTCTTCTATAGAACAACATCTCACCATTCCCTTCTATAGAACCACATCTCAACATTCCTCTATAGACCACATCTCAACATTCTTCCATAGAAACCACATCTCATCATCCTTCATATAGAACCACATCTCAACATTCTTCATAGATACCACATCTCAACATTCTTCTATAGAACCACATCTCAACATTCCTTCTATAGAACACACATCTCAGCATTGCCTTCTATAGAACCACATCTCAACATTCTCCATAGAACACATCTCTAACATTCTTCTATAGAACCACATCTCACATTCTTCTATAGAACCACATCTCAACATTCTTCTATAGAACCACATCTCACATTCTTCTATAGAACCACATCTCTACATTCTTTCTATAGAACCACATCTCAACATTCTTCTATAGAACCACATCTCTAACATTCTTCTATAGAACCACATCTCTACATTCTTCTATAGAACCACATCTCTACATTCTCTATAGAACCACATCTCAACATTCTTCTATAGAACCACATCTCAACATTCTTCTATAGAACCACATCTCTAGCATTCTTCTATAGAACCACATCTCAGCATTCTTCTATAGAACCACATCTCAACATTCTTCTATAGAACCACATCTCTACATTCTTCTATAGAACCACATCTCTACATTCTTCTATAGAACCACATCTCTACATTCTTCTATAGAACCACATCTCAACATTCTTCTATAGAACCACATCTCAACATTCTTCTATAGAACCACATCTCTACATTCTTCTAATAGAACCACATCTCTACATTCTTCTAATAGAACCACATCTCTACAGTTCCTTCTATAGAACCACATCTCAACATTCTTCTATAGAACCACATCTCAACATTCTTCTATAGAACCACATCTCAACATTCTTCAATAGAACCACATCTCAACATTCTTCTATAGAACCACATCTCTACATTCTTCTATAGAACCACATCTCTACATTCTTCTATAGAACCACATCTCTACATTCTTCTATATAACCACATCTCTAACATTCTTCTATATAACCACATCTCTAACATTCTTCTATAGAACCACATCTCTAACATTCTTCTATATAACCACATCTCAACATTCTTCTATATAACCACATCTCTAACATTCTTCTATATAACCACATCTCTAACATTCTTCTATAGAACCACATCTCAACATTCTTCTATAGAACCACATCTCAACATTCTTCTATAGAACCACATCTCAACATTCTTCTATAGAACCACATCTCAACATTCTTCTATAGAACCACATCTCAACATTCTTCTATAGAACCACATCTTAACATTCTTCTATAGAACCACATCTCAACATTCTTCTATAGAACCACATCTCAACATTCTTCTATAGAACCACATCTCAACATTCTTCTATAGAACCACATCTCAACATTCTTCTATAGAACCACATCTCAACATTCTTCTATAGAACCACATCTCTACATTCTTCTATAGAACCACATCTCAACATTCTTCTATAGAACCACATCTCAACATTCTTCTATAGAACCACATCTCAACATTCTTCTATAGAACCACATCTCAACATTCTTCTATAGAACCACATCTCAACATTCTTCTATAGAACCACTATCTCAACATTCTTCTATAGAACCACATCTCAACATTCTTCTATAGAACCACATCTCACATTCTTCTATAGAACCACATCTCAACATTCTTCTATAGAACCACATCTCAACATTCTTCTATAGAACCACATCTCTACATTCTTCTATAGAACCACATCTCATACATTCTTCTATAGAACCACATCTCTACATTCTTCTATAGAACCACATCTCTACATTCTTCTATAGAACCACATCTCTACATTCTTCTATAGAACCACATCTTAGCATTCTTCTATAGAACCACATCTCTACATTCTTCTATAGAACCACATCTCTACATTCTTCTATAGAACCACATCTCTACATTCTTCTATAGAACCACATCTCTACATTCTTCTATAGAACCACATCTCTACATTCTTCTATAGAACCACATCTCTACATTCTTCTATAGAACCACATCTCTACATTCTTCTATAGAACCACATCTCTACATTCTTCTATAGAACCACATCTCTACATTCTTCTATAGAACCACATCTCTACATTCTTCTATAGAACCACATCTCTACATTCTTCTATAGAACCACATCTCTACATTCTTCTATAGAACCACATGTTAACATTCTTCTATAGAACCACATCTCTACATTCTTCTATAGAACCACATCTCTACATTCTTCTATAGAACCACATCTCTACATTCTTCTATAGAACCACATCTCTACATTCTTCTATAGAACCACATCTCTACATTCTTCTATAGAACCACATCTCTACATTCTTCTATAGAACCACATCTCTACATTCTTCTATAGAACCACATCTCTACATTCTTCTATAGAACCACATGTTAACATTCTTCTATAGAACCACATCTCTACATTCTTCTATAGAACCACATCTCTACATTCTTCTATAGAACCACATCTCTAGCATTCTTCTATAGAACCACATCTCTACATTCTTCTATAGAACCACATCTCTAACATTCTTCTATAGAACCACATCTCTACATTCTTCTATAGAACCACATCTCTACATTCTTCTATAGAACCACATCTCTACATTCTTCTATAGAACCACATCTCTACATTCTTCTATAGAACCACATCTCTACATTCTTCTATAGAACCACATCTCTACATTCTTCTATAGAACCACATCTCTACATTCTTCTATAGAACCTACATCTCTACATTCTTCTATAGAACCACATCTCTACATTCTTCTAATAGAACCACATCTCTACATTCTTCTATAGAACCACATCTCTACATTCTTCTATAGAACCACATCTCAACATTCTTCTATAGAACCTACATCTCTACATTCTTCAATAGAACCACATCTCTACATTCTTCATATAGAACCACATCTCTACATTCTTCTATAGAACCACATCTCAACATTCTTCTAATAGAACCACATCTCAACATTCTTCTATAGAACCTCATCTCTACATTCTTCTATAGAACCACATCTCTACATTCTTCAATAGAACCACATCTCTACATTCTTCAATAGAACCACATCTCTACATTCTTCAATAGAACCACATCTCAATGTTCCTCTATAGAACCACATCTCAACATTCTTCTATAGAACCACATCTCAACATTCTTCTATAGAACCACATCTCAACATTCTTCAATAGAACCACATCTCAACATTCTTCTATAGAACCTCATCTCTACATTCTTCAATAGAACCACATCTCTACATTCTTCAATAGAACCACATCTCTACATTCTTCAATAGAACCACATCTCAACGTTCCTCTATAGAACCACATCTCTACATTCTTCTATAGAACCACATCTCATACATTCTTCTATAGAACCACATCTCAACATTCTTCAATAGAACCACATCTCAACATTCTTCTATAGAACCTCATCTCTACATTCTTCTATAGAACCACATCTCTACATTCTTCTATAGAACCACATCTCAACATTCTTCTATAGAACCACATCTCTACATTCTTCTATAGAACCACATCTCAACATTCTTCTATAGAACCACATCTCTACATTCTTCTATAGAACCACATCTCAACATTCTTCTATAGTACCGCATCTCTACATTCTTCTATAGAGCCACATCTCAAAATTCTTCTATAGAACCACATCTGAACATTCTTCAATAGAATGACATCTCTACATTCTTCTATAGAACCACATCTCAAAATTCTTCTATAGAACCATATCTCAGCATTCTTCTATAGAACCACATCTCAACATTCTTCTATGGAACCACATCTCAACATTCTTCAATATAACCACATCTCTGCATTCTCTAAAGAATGACTCACTAATCTATTAATAGTCCTGGATTCATTGCTAGGAGTATACTAGTCATCATCATGATGTAACACACCCTTTGCCAAATGTTACTCTCATCATGGCTCGTTAAAAAGTCTCTCGATCTCTTGTCCTTTCTTTTACCTCATGTACCCTCATGCCCAAGGTGTCTGCAATGTCCTGTGTCCATCTTCATGCTGGTCAACCCATGCCTCTTCTACTAGAAGCCACGCCTTCCATCACTGTACTCTCCAAGCCACAGTGATCTTTAATACAGCCAAAATATTCCAGTTTCTGAGACATGAAGCTGTTCTTCTGAGCTAGTGTTCTTCGATGTTCAGATCTAGTAGAATATCAGTATTTGTTCTTCTTCTTGTCCAAAGATTTTCGAAAAACTTTTCTGGAACATTTAAGCTCAAAAGCCCCAATTTTCTTCTTTTGTGGTTTTAAAATGGTCCATGACTCACATCCCTATGTTTCCACAGGAAAGATACATATTACTCAAGACTGTTTAACTTATGTATATGGATTTACTATTGTTCCAAAACATTTATTTTACAGGATGCAAATGGGGGAATCTGGAAACTGGATCTGTCCTTTTCACATACATCTATGACGCCAGAAAAGCTGTTTACTTTTCATGCAGGGCCAATCACAGGCTCTGTTGCATCACCACTGACACATTTGGCTGTAACTAGTGGCCTTGACAGTAAGCCAGTTAGTTTGAAACAGATAGATCTTTTATATTTAGACAGTAATATGCTGTAGTGTGGGAGCAGTGGTAGCATAATGGCCAGATGCTAGCTTCCTGGCCAAGTGGTGATGTTTCAAATCCACATTGAGGGAAATCTTTAGAATTATCTTGGGCTACCAGGTTGGTCCAGCCTAAATTAGGTACCAAGAAATATCTTGGCAAGTGAAGGTGGTTGCCGTGACAGTGACCTCATCAACCCTGAGTGCTGACTGGTATAGAGAAATATGGGCCTAACACAAAGTGTTCAATACACCTTCATCATCATGTGCCATATCGATAAGCACGGGTGGTCATGTTTCACTGTCTCACACGATCACCAGAGTCGTTGATCAGCTCTGTGTTTTTGTCTTGACATGCCATGCAGCCAAGCCATCCAGGTATTTACTTATTTGCATCCCCTTGTTCTTTTCCTCTCAATCATGCCAGTTGTTACCAAGTTGTCCAGTTTATTTCTTCTCATAACGTGCCCAACAAATCTTGACTGTCTATGTCTAATTTCTCTAAACAGTTTAAAATTTTCATTTGTTTCTTGTAGGACTTATTCATTGGTTTTTCTGTTTATCCATGGTATATTCTGCACATTTTCCTCAGAAACCACATTTCCACTGTCATTGGGTGTTTTTCAACTTGTCTGCTCATTTTCCACGTTTCACATCCATACAAAAAGAACAGGTTCTATGTAGCACTTTAACACTCTTTTTTTCTCATTGCAGTTGACATCTTTTTATTGGCCAGTATGTTTTCCATCTTGCCTTAAGGGATGTGAAAGGCTCCTTTACTTTACTTATGCTGTAATGGAATGTTGGTAGCTTGCAACTTGCAATTAATTTTTGTTGATAATTATGCTTCATCGTTGTCTGTGGCTTAGAAATTAGTAACAAAGTTTCACAATTCCCTGACATAACAAGTTGAGGCTTCAAAATCAACCGCAGGCAATTTGGAAGCTGATCACTTTGTGTTGATTTCAGTGATGTGAGTGTCAGCTGTTCAGAAAGCAATGTGGCAAACTCATCATCATCACATGTGTCCTGTCAGCTGGCGTAGGTGTTCATGTCTCTCCACAGATCTCAGTCCTTGGTGTTCTGGATCAACTCTGCTGTTGATATTTCTCCATGCCACTGTCTCAATCCATCCAGCATCATTTCTCTTGGCCAGAATCTGATGAGTGATGACGTGAGATGATGATGAGAAAAGTGATAAAAAGAGAACAAGGTGGATGAAGAGCATGATGGGGTTGAAGAGGACAAAGAGGAAGAAGGCAGAACATTCAGTCTCAGTTTTTGTAATATTTTAACAAAATGTTTTTCTCCTGCAACATGTATGTGTATTAAAAAACAATTCTTCATTGTTGAAAATGGTATAGTTAGGTTCATCTTATTGAATATGATAATTATTATATATCAGTATATTACACTGTTATAATAAAATAATTTATTTTCTTAATGTTTATTTGTTATGACAAGATTGTACAATAATAAAAATAACAATTTGTACAATACTAACAATAACAATGCACACAGTACACACCCTAAACCAGCTGTAGTTAGTTAACATTCCTATTCCCTGGCAAGTGAGACTTGAAACACATCCTGGAAAAAGATCGTGTCCTGAGAGTTGTCATTTCTCTTTTATATATTTGTCTCTTTTAACCACATCTGTATCATATTTTTGTTACTTTAACCAATTTTATCCTAGTTATTACTTTAACTCAGTCCCTAATAGTCATAATTTTAAAGTTATCAATATAACTCAACTCTAAATAATCATAATTATAATGGTATTTTAACTCAGCCCTAGATGTTAATTCATTAACTTAAAGACTTCACTATCTAGGATATAAAGAGTTTTAAAATGCCTACATAAAAAAAAAAAAAAAAAATAAGATGTGGTTCTATTATCTCAGAAACTGTGAAGGTATATGACTACATTCAGATGAGACAACTAGCAGAAGCTAAATTCAATTCAGGAGGAACAGCCATTGAATTTGTTCCTTTGTCAGTAAGTTGTATGGTATTTGATAAAATCAATGCTGGTAGTTATTCTCATCACTATGTAAATTGATAACCAATGTTAGTGATTATGTCTCTCCACAGCTCAGGGATGATGCTGGATAGCACAATATAAATATTAAAATTATCTATAGGTCAACATGGTCAAATGGATAAGAATGCATGTTCTGAAACATCCGGTGTGCTGATGTAGAGGTAAGGGGTTCAAGCCCTATACCGGACAGTTGGACTAAACCCCTACACTGGACAGTTGGACTAAAATGTTGATATGTCATCTTGGGGATGTAAATTTCAAGTACCCCTGAAGTCGGAGTGGGTTTGCCAGATGGTGCGGGACACTGTTAATAGGGAAATCTAATCCACATGCAAAAATCAGTCCAGCACTACTGGAAGTAGGTGTGCATGAACTATACTTGAGTTCAATGCGAGCGAGCACAAAAATAATTATCTGAAAGACATGAATATATAATCTACGCAATATAAACAAGCAAAAGTATAATTTCATAAACAAACATTCATCATTATCATGTGCCATGCATGTACACATGGCCAGCCATGGTTTGTGATCTCACACAATCACTAGTCTTGGAGCAAGTCTAATCTTGTCCTGATTATATGGCCAAGCCAACCAGGTTGACCCAGCCTCAAATGTATACCAGAAATATTTTGGAAAGCAAAGACAGTCAACGTGATACTGACCACAAGACCCAGTGGGTCAGGTTGTTCTATGAAAATATGGGTCTAGCACCATATGTGCAATGAACCTAAGATGTGTAAAAAGGTCCTTCCCCATTTCATTTGACAATGTGTTTTATTTTTTCATATGTGAATGTAACATGCACAA